>LOJH01018561.1:10711-21693 GCA_001685095.1 Ellobius talpinus
CCCTACCTCTCAAGTACCAGGGTTACAGGCATGCAGCACCATGTACAACTACGGTTTTTTTTTTAAAAAAATTTGTTTTTGTTTTTATTGAGCTGTATCTTTTCCCCACTCCTCTTCCCTCCTCCCTTCTCCCCTTCCACCCCCCCGCCTTTGCTATCTGCACTCTCTAATCTCTGGAGCTGTGGATTGTAGTCTAGTTATTGTTTGCTTGGCTTTATATCTTCTATCCACTTATGAGTGAGTACTACAAGTCCAATGTGCAATGTTTTAGGACTTATTCTATTGTTTAATTGTACGTGTGCATGTTTGTATGAATCTCTGTGTACACATGTGTGGAGATGCCCTTGGAAGCCAGAGTCATTGGATACCCTTGGAGCTGAACTCCCAGAGGTTTATGAGCAGCCTGGCCTGGGTGCTGGTCATCAAACTTGGGTCTTCTACAGGAGCAGTACCTACCCCTTATTGCTGAGCCATCTACCTGGCCTCTCTGTTTTTAAACAGGTGAGAATAATATGCTTGAAATCAGAGTGTGTACCAGCACCAGACTAGAAAGCAGAGCTGAGTCAAAAGCCTTCAGTTTTCATCACTCCCTCAAGACCTTGCCATAACCTACAGGGTGGAAGGCAGTTACTGAGGCATAAAAGTCCATGCTGAGATGCTCACTCTGGCTGTCTTACTACACTGAAGGCTTTGTGGGCACTGTGGGCTGACTCTATCAGGTGGCATTAACAGGGGCCATGGCTACAGTTTGTTTTAAAACCTGGACTTTGTGTGTTTGTTCGTTTTGTTTTTGCAGCAGCTCTGGAGATGAGAGCCAGGACCTTCTGCAGGCTAGGCAGATGCTGGACTGCAGAGCTGCATTCTCTGCCTGGAAACCATGCAAGCCATTTCTGTACCTGTGGGTGAGAGTCCCTAAGAGAACACATGAGGCATTTCTGACACCATCTATGGAGGTTCTGGATGTAGCTCCTGATTATATTCATCTAATTAAACAAAGCCCCGCAAGATGTGCTAATGAAGCAGAAGCCATGAAAAGTACTCTCTCCTAATCCTAGGTGAGCAGTTGATGCGTCTGTAGCTGGACTCATGATTGCAGGCCGCATTCCAAGGTAATTTACAGCTGGCAGGGGTTTCTTGGGTGTATTAGGTGTGAGAAATGTTGGCCACCTGTCTCCCTCCCATGTGACCGGGATGGGCGAAGAGCCGTGCAGGCAGCATGGCTGGAAGGCACAGTACTTACCCTCTTCCCAGAACAGCTCCTTTTTCTGAGCCCTTGGCTGTCACCTCTACCACAGCTGGGGCCTTCATTGAGATCCGGGCCACCGGAGAAATCTGTGTTTTAAGGAAGTGGGGAAAGGATTGAGGATGGTGCCACATTGGCCCTTATTGGAGCCCTTTGTAAGAGGGCTGTCTGAAGGTAGCATCCCCAACCTGGGCAACAGCATCGGACATGCTGGAGAGCTTCTGAAGGTAGTGCTGGAACCACACAGTATCCCACAAATCAGGATGCGTCCTGAGTTGCTGAACTGAACAAAGTCTGTGAAACTGTTGGTTCTGGGACTCTACAAACTACTGGCCTAGAGACATGTGAAAGAGAGCCAGTCTTCCAGGGAACTGTCCCCCACCCTTCCACCTCCTCTGCTGATGTCTGATCATCAGTTCTGCAGGGTCTTTCTTCGACCACGCTGCTCACACCAGCACCAGCCTTCCCATTTCTTTCGTGGACCTTTCAAAGGACTGTCTACTCAGGTCCCGTTTGTGCCCCGGGGCCGGCTACACTCTCCATGTCCCGCTTGGGCTCTAGAGCCCTCAGGAGTCCGCATCTCAATCCCTCAGCATTAGAGACTCGGGCCAACTCTGCATCCTGCTCCTTGAGGCCTTGCAAGGATGACTTGCAGCTTGGCCTTTGGAGACTATGAGTCAGCAGGATCCAGGGCCACTCTTAGCAGGCTCCCTGCTGTGTCCCCTGTTGACCCACAGATCTGCATGTCTTCCTGCGTCTCTGGATCAGGGCCTCGTTTCTATCAGTACACTTCCACCAGGTCCTCCCTGAGGCTGCTGGCTGTGTTCATCTTTCTCTACCCCAGTGGCCCCCGAGCACTGTAGAAACTATGTGACAAATTGTACTTTCTCACTTTGTCTTTTTCCAGTGGTTACTACCCTGGTCCCCGGAGAGACCTACTGCATGACCAGTAGGGGAGACTCTGAGACTGAGCCCTCACCAGCCCTGCCAAAGGCCCTGCCCTGAATTGACAATCAGCTGATGACCTCATCAGGGCTAAGTCCAGGGGTTGCCCCATCAATGGACACACTCTTTGCTTTGTTCTCTGTGCCAGGTCTCAACAAAGTGTCCAGTCACCACGTTTACTGCAGCCTCTGGAAAAATTCCAGGTTAAGGACACCACTATTTACCACCTCTCTGCTGGGGCGGGGCAGGCTGAGGGCAGAGTTACTGTACCAGCTTGTGGCGCCCCCTAGCTGTTCTTCCCTGTCCTGCATCATGCAGATGTTCAGCTAACGAGAGCTGATATGAACCTTTTTCCCACCCCTTCCCCTGTATCCTCAGTCACCTCTCATCTATGTGAGCCTTGAATCAGGCTTAGATGGGCAGGCTCTGGGTCTCTCTCCTGCCCAGCACAGGGAGCATCCGACGAGGGATGGGGCACAGCTGCACTCCTTTCAGGCCCAGGGATATGCTGCTCTGCCTCCTCATCTTCAGCACCACCTGCCACTAATCCAGCTGTCTCTGGGCCCTTGCTACATACAGCTGCACATCTGCCAAGGGCAGCATCTAAGTCAACCTGGAGGCCTGGGAGTGGGAATTCCAGGCCACTAGACATTCTTTTCTCCTTAACCTTGACTGCTTGAAGTCAAACCTGTCTTCCTTCCCTCTGCCAGCTGCCTAGCCACCCTGTTTACTGAGCACGAGGTTGGAAAGAGGACTCTTCCTTGACCACAGTTTCTCTCTTCCCCACTCTTTGTTCTTCCAATACAATGACCTTACTGAAACTCTCGGATTAGACTCCTGCCCAGAGTATAAATATCCATCTCTGTCCAGTTTGTTTCAGAAGGATGAGGGGCTGGCCCAGTTAGCTTCTGGTATCTCTTGGAGTTGTCATGTTGGATAGTAGCTACTGTAAGGGCCTAGGATGTCTGAGATGATCTCTCCTCCATTCACCCCTGACTCTGTTAACTGAGAGAGAACCCCACACTCAACCCTAGAAGATTACAAAGGAGAAGAGGAGGGAGATAGATCTGGGGACATGCCCCTAAGCCCTCTTTAAGAAAGGACAAACTAGCACACGCCTTTAATCCCAGCACTTGGGAGGCAGAGGCAAGCAGATCTCTAAGAGTTCAAGGCCAGCCTGCTAGTTCCAGGACAGGCTCCAAAGCTATAGAGAAACCCTGTCTCGAGAAAAAAAAAAAAAAGGAAAAACAAACTGTTCAACTTCAGGATGGGCAAATATCCTTGCTCAGAGTCACGTGCTTGCTGAGACAGCCCACAGGCCCTGACAGAGTGAGGGAGGAAGACAAAAGCTGACCCATTTGAGCCCAGTCCAGACTCATCTATGTAGGCGACTCATACACTAGATCCTACACTTGAAGGTGCTAGGCCTGGATCATGGTTCAGTTGCTCCCTCCACACAAGCTACCGCTCCACACCTCAGTTCTCAAATCCCAGTGAGCCTGGCCTGGAAGGGTGCTCTGAGATGCACCCTGCCCTCAAATGACTGGTTGTTATGGACTGAAAGTCTGTGCATGACTCAAAATTCATCTGCTAAGGCCCCCCCTTCCCCCTAGTGTGATGGTGTGTAGCGGTGGAGCCTCCAGGCAGATGATGATATGGAACATCTCTGATAACATTAGTGTCCTCAGAAGAAGACAGAGAGTTCAGCAATGCCTCTGTTGTATGCACAGAAAACACTTAGCGCGAACGCATGCAACTGTAAGGCAAGAAAGCCCTCCCCAGACAGCCAGTCTGCTGTGTCCTGGATCTTGGACTCCCCGGTCTCTAAAAGCAAACCATGTTTCAGTGCCCTAGTCTATGATATCAGCCAAGCTGATGGAGTCGCTGGTGTTCTGTGCTCACATGGTGCTGGAGCCCCTCTGAGTGTGGGAGAACTTTACATGACTTTAGCCCAGAGCTGCACCTGGGAATTAGTCAGGCATTGCTGCCTGGCCAGACCTCAGAGTTCTCCCAGCAAGCATGAGATGCTAGCAAGTCACAGCTTCTGTTTGCATGTGAACTGAGTTCCTGTTGAGAAAGAGGAGTGGCCAGTGGTGTCCTAAGTCCACAGAGTGGCGTCAATGGCTAGCTCCAAGAGCAAAGAACCACAGGGCTGCTTACCTAACGATTCTCAGCCCAGAGCAAAGGACACCAGCTCCCGTTCTGGCACCAGAAGACATTTCAAGACGTCTCAGGCACGGCGGATACAATGAGTCTGAATTACTTTACTTACCAATGATTTTCCATATGCTCGGTTCCCACACAGATTTGAAGCTTTGGGCTCAGGAATGCCCGCTGTGAAATTGAACAGAAGAGGTATTACTCAGTTGTACTCTGAGTTCTGCCTCCCTCTGCTTCTGAATCAATTATCTCGCTAGCCGTCCAGTCATAGAGGGACTTTCTCAGGGCCTTCGTACCAAGCGACAAAGCACTGCAGGGCTGGCCAGGCAATGCTAACTGCTGAGTGGGGTCACCCCACCCCTGCCACTCTTCCAGGAAATGGAACTAAGGTCAATGTAGTTCAACGACCACGATAAGCATGTCATTGAAGTGGGGATGCTCGGGGTGGAAGAGGCTGCACGCGTGCAGGCAGAAGGCAGAGCTAGGGAATCTGTGTACTTTCAGCTCCGTTTTGCTGTGACCCTCAAGCTGCTCAGGAAAAACTAAGTCAATTGAAAAAGAACATTTAGCACTGCGTCTGCAGGCAGTAGGTGCTCATAGAGTGTGGCCTCAGCACTTCCTCCTTTCCTGAGCTCTCAGCTCACAAGAAATTAGTTCAAAGAATGAGATTCTTTATTATGCCGTTTTCCTGCATATGTGGTTCTTACCAGTCCTCCCCCACTTCCCTCCCCAGTCCTCTCTTCCTGCTGGTGTCCTCCCCTCCCTCAGCCCAGTCTTGTCTGCTTCCACCTCACATGTATTTTCTTATCCTCCCCCCTCCCAGATCTCTCTTTTCCCTCTCATGTCCTCTTTTCTAATTCCATCACACACCTGCCTATGTAAAGTAAATCTTAGGATCTGGGAGATGGCTCAGTTGGTAAAACCACCTGCAATGCAGACATGATGGCCTGAATTTGGGAGTCAGGAACCCTTGTGATACTGAAGATCTGCTTTTTGTAGGCAGCTTTAGACTGGATGCCCAAAGACCAAACAACGTTTAATCATAGCAACTGAGTTTAAATGGTTGCCTACGGCTTGCTGACTAGTTGGGCTGGAAACTAATTGGTAACCAACCGACTGGTTGATTGACTGGGTTGTAGCCAAGTAAGTTGTTTTCTGTGCTTTGTTGTAGATTCCACTTTGTTTCCTGTAGATGCTGCCTGCCAGTGGTAGTGGTTACAGCGAGGAACCTGCTCTGGGAGTCACCTAGTTCATGATTGTTTTTTCTATGACTTTACACAAAAGCACATGCTAGACTCAGTTGGTCTAGGAGAATGCCCTTTTAACCCTACCAAGATCAGACCACAGCGAGCGGTGCCTTTGAATAAACAGTAACAGCAACTCACTTTCAAAGGATGCCAGGCCTTGTGCTGAGCATAAACTGCATGGAAGTGGCTGGCCTTACTACCTGCAGGCCCCACATACATAGCTAAAAAGTATTTCAAAATATTGCATTTGCAGAGTGAGAATATAGTCCAGCGATAGAGGGCTTGCCCAGCACAGGAAAGACCGTGGCTTCCATCCCCAGCACCGAGCCAACAACGTGATGAAGTTGCATTTGTGTAGCAAAGCATGCTAATGCATACATGTAATCCGAGCCATGGGAAGCAGGAGTTCAAAGACAAGTGAATCTGAGGCACAACTTGGATCATGACAGTCTGTTTTTAAAAAACAAAACAAGAAAAACTAACCTTGTATTGAACAAGCACATGCTTATTCTCCTTGTTGTCCTAACCTAAATAATACAGCATAGCTAGTGCTTTCCTAATATTTGTATCATATGAGGTATTTAAGTAACCATCTGTAGATGATTCAAAGTGGAGAGAAAGGCAGATGTGTACAGGTTACAGGCAATTACTACGCCATTTTACATAAGCATGATGGTGGTTGACATCTTAAGCGGGTCCTGGAACCAACTGTGCCTGATCTGGAGATGGCTGCATCTCATTTAATCCTTCCTGTCACCTTAAGAGGGAGAACCCTGATGGTCGACACATTTCAGTTGGGGGAAGCAAGGCTTTAGTGATGCATAACCATTCATCTGAAGGCAGATGTGGTGGGTGAGATGTCTCCCATGTTCTCAGGCATTTGAATGCTTGGTCTCCAGTTGGTGTACCTATTTGTGTAGGCTGAGAAGAGGTCTATCACTTGCTGGAAGAGGTCTATCACTGGGGTCCGGCCCCAAGAGTTTAAAGACTTGTGCAATGTCAAGTTCACTCTGTTTCCTGTTTTCAGTTTGAGATATGAGCTCTCAGCTGCTGCTCCAGACACCATGTTTGCCATCTGCGACCACGCCATCCTTGTCAGTACGGTCACTAGCCCTCTGGAATTGTACACCTAAAATGAACCCTTGTATAAGCTGCCTTGGTCGTGGTATTCTATTGCAGTAATAGAAAGGCACCAAAGCACTAGGTAAAGATGGTTTCAGGAAGTGTTAGCTTCTTGTAGGCCTGGAGAAGCTTGGTCCCAACTCAGGAGGAGGTGGAGCTTTGCACCCAGAGAGGGAAAGAACAATAGTGAAGGTTCAGGGAAACAGAATGGAAGGGGCCATTAGGGAATTACCCTGCAGCTCAGGGTTGTTCTACCTCACAGAATGGTAAGGACAGGAGTGTCACAGGAGGTGGCCATGGAACTCATTAAGACTTGGAGGAACTTTGTAGGGAGGGCCTGGGGGTGGAGGCCTTTCACTGGCATTGTCTACATGTGAGATGTTGGGGGTCTGAGCTGGGAAGCTTGAGGTAGGTCACAAAAGTGTCAAGGCAAGATCCTCTGGGGGTGACATTGTCGGGTTAGTGTATAAAGTGGGAGGGGAGACACGGAAGAATTAGGGAAGAAATTGGAGACTTTCTGGAAAGCTGGACAGTCATTCCTGAGAAAAGGTCACACCTTGTAGCCTGTTTAGATAAGCTGGTCATCTCCGGGAAAAAGTTCTACAGTTTCCTAGGCCCAGGAGGTGGGCAAGGTCTCTTTCCAGCATCTAAGACCTTATGGTGAGAATGTTTTAGTTGGTTCTATCCCCATGATCTCCAAGTTTCCTCACCTTGCCCCTACCTGAGAAATCTGTAGCATCTAAGACCTTATCCTAAAGTTCTGAGAAAGAGCAAGCCTCTAGTCCTGAGGTCCCCGGAAACAGGCAGCATACTGGCAGAAGGAAGTCAGAATTGATACCCAAGGACCAGTGCCTCGCCTTTCCTTGGAGAGCATTGGGTTTGGCTTCGGCTCAGCAACACTCCCTCCTACCCATCCTGGATCTATCAGATTGGAGGCGCTGAGGGAATTGAATCAATGCCCAGCTGAATCTATTTTTTTTCCATCCAAACCTGACTAGCACACCCCTGCATGAACTGACTGTCACGTGTCAGGCAGACTCTCCGTTTCATAACTTACTGCTCTCGTCTTTCAGAATAAAAGACTGACTTGGGCAGTACAAGATGACAGCAACTACCTACAAAGTTATAACAGCAGCTAAGCACAGTAGTGCACTCATAATCCTGGCTCTTGGGATGCTGAGGCAGGAGGATCATGAGTTTGAATTCAGCTTGGGCTACACTACGAAATACCGTCTTTTAAAGACTACAAAAGTGATGCTTAAAACTAGACAGGGGAAGTGGCACTGACCAGAACATAAGGAGACTGGAAATTATATGTTGGCTCTGTGGTTGCCAAGGAATGTCACCTTGCACAGGTCAAACAATTTCTACAGCATTGGTTTTTCTGTTCTGTGAACTGGAGAAAGGTGGCTGCAGAGGTCAAATGGAAGTGTTAGAAAGGTCACCATCTATCTGACTCCCCCCCTTGTGTGTGTGTGTGTGTGTGTGTGTAAAACACAGATTGTTATGCCTTAACCCTGGAATTTCTAGTCAAATAAAATGTGCCTTTCCAACACATTTCCGGGTGCTGTTCCTGGGACCCCACTTTGGATATCTCTGCAGTAGCTTCTCCCTAAAACCTTGCTACTCAATCTGTTGACCCTGTAGCCACAAAAGCATCACCATCTGGGTGTGTCAGTAATGAAGCCTCAGGATCCATAGGTGGATTAGCGTCATTCTGAATTCAACCCTGCATCAGGGAAAGGTCCCTCGCTGATAATTGTGTATACAGTAATTCAAGAGGTATGGCTTCTAAATTGACTTTATGATTTTTGGAGCAAAGAGAAATATTCTGCCTATTTTTCTTTCCACACACGCGCACCCTCCCACTCACCTATACATAGACACAGAGAAGAATCTATCTCCTCTTAATTTGCAAGGCAGATTGTGGCTTTTCTAATGCTTTCATTCTATTTTCATGTATGCAATCGAACTTAACTGAGGGCCTAGCTTGGTTTATGTGATCTTGTACCATCAATCATGAGAGCAGGGCGAGACAAAGAAACCTAGTCTGACACCAAAGAAAAGCAACAATTAAAACAAACAACAACCACAACAAAACTTGGAACAAAACATCAACAAAGAATGGGCCTGGAATGGGAAAAGATGAAGGAATGTAGTCAATAGAGACTCATGTCAGGCCCTGTAAAATACAAAACTGTTAATGCCCAAAGCTTTGACAACATTTTGGATTTTCTTTTGTGTGTGTGTGTGTGTGTGTGTACAGGTTGTGTTCATATCCGTGTGTGTGGATGCATAAAATGAAGGGGGAGTGCATGTGGAAGCCAGAAGTTAACCTTAGGTGTCATTCATCTTGTTTTTGAGACAGTCTTTCATTGAGATCTGAGGCTTGCCCATTAGGCCAGCCAGAGAGCTCCTGGGGTTCTCCTGCCTCTGCCTCCCCAGCACAGGATTGCACTCACACTGCACACCCTGCACGGGGTTGCACACACACTGCACACCTGCTTTGTATGTGTGTTCTGGATTAGGCTCTAGCCCTAACATTTGTGTCACAAAAACTTTAACAACTGAGCTATCGCCCTAGCTCCTGGTTTTTGAGGTCAGATCTCCTCAAGCCTAGGCTGACCTTGAACTCATGACAGTCCACCTGCCTCAGCTCTCAAATGCTGAGGTTACAAGTATAACCTCAACTATGTATCTTTGGAATTAAAACATGAGTTTTCCACTGATGGCACAACAGAAAAAAGCCTAAACCATCACTTAGAGAGAAAATACTATTAGAAACTTCAGTGGGCTAGTAGTTGAATTCTGTTACCGCTTAGGGTAGAAGCCATTTCAGAAAAATAATATCCATTACTGTTTCCAGATTTCAAACAGGTTTACCCTTAAATTCTTTTTATATTATTAAGTCATTCAAATGTGAAAAAAAGGTACAATTTGGTTGTCATGGTTGTGGTTCTGGTCCTAGGGATGAATCTAGGGCCTTTCATATAGGTGAAGGTATTGGTGGTCCTACCTCTGTAGGTGAGGCCCAATAGCGGGTGTTTTCTCAACGCAAACAAATTTTTTGTTTTGAAAGTTGAATGCTCAATGAGCCTGCCAGGGATGACCAACCACAAAATAAGACACATACAAGCCCCCGCTGTGAAAGTCACGCCCTCAGGGGTCCCCGCGCCTGGGGTACCCGAGGGACTCGCATACCAGGCCTGACCGGGGTTTTGGTGGGATGCGTCCCGGATGGCCTGGCGGTCTGCAGTAGACCAAACCTGCGGTCGCCTGTATCCCGGCGCTCACAGCGTTGAGGCAGCAGCTCCAGGGGTCTTGGCGAGTACAGGTCCGACTCGATCACCACCTGCAGCGCACAAGGAACACAGTCAACCTCCCCTGAGTCTCCCAGTGCCGGAGCCACCCCGCACCCACCTCAAGTGCTCAAGGGAACTGTAACGAGCCTGGATCAGGGTGGCAGGAAGTGAATTTTCGCTGAGTGGAGATCGCAGAAACTCAGAAGGGAGGGCTAAAAGCTGAGGTGGTTTCATTACTATCGCCTGCTAGTAATGCTCAACCATAAATGGTACATCAATAACCTGACCATCAGGGACCATCGAGGAACTCACAGCAACTGTGGTTACTCCCACAAGATCAAGCCAATCCACATTCCAACACGAGGGAGGAGGGGATCATGAGCCCCCACCCCTAGCTGAAAAGCTATAGACAGTTGATGGCTTCTCTGGAAGGGAGTTTCTCTTCAATGGTGTCACCTCTGGAAGGTCAACCATTCTTCAGTGGATGGCCTCACCCCCAGAAGCAGATAGACAGCACAGAGGAGGGCCTTGGACTGTTTTTTTTTAAAGAACATGATGCTGGGAGTGGGGTGGATGTGGGAGCAGTTAGGAAGAGGAGTGGTAGTGGATATGATCAAAATACACGGTGTGAAAAGTGTTGACAAAAGATTATATTGCCTATGCAGAAAGAGGGCAGAGACGGTAAGAGCCAGAGGTGGTGGGTGACTGTAAGGAAATGGGCTTCTAGATGCAATAGTGAAGGCACACATATGGATTTGCAGGATGCTAGCATGCGGAAGCTCAAGACAGACGTAACCCAGCATGGAGGAAGGACTGTGGGCATGAAGTCCCACCCCTTGCCCAGAAACTATTCGCAGCTGACAGCCACTAGGAGAGGAAAACTCAGTTTTCTTCAATGGAGTGACACTGGGTGTATCAGCCACACTCCAGGGCAGGTACCAACACAGATCTGACCCCATGATG
>LOJH01018562.1:343-11277 GCA_001685095.1 Ellobius talpinus
TCATCACCATCACCACCATCACCATCACCATCACCACCACCATCATCACCACCATCACCATCACAATGATCATCACCACCACCACCATCACCACCACCATTACCACCACCATCATCATCACCATCACCACCACCATCACCACCACCATCACCACCACCATCATCATCACCATCACCACCACCATCACCACCACCATCATCATCACCATCATCATCATCATCACAATCATCACCACTATCATCATCATGATCATTATCACCACCATCACTACTACCATCATCACCACCATCATCACCATCACCACCATCATCATCATCACCACCATCATCATCATCATCACCACCATCATCATTTATGCCCCAGCAATGCTTAAGCATGTATGGGCAGCCCATTTCTCCATTTGTTCCTATCCTGGGCAGTCCTAGATGTTTGTGTTATTGTCATACCCAAGGTTCCACAGTCTTCCTTTAGGCTGTCTATCCAGCATATTTTTGGGCCTTCCTCTTTGCTTTATCCCATGCACTCCTCCAAGCAGTGCTGTCTTCAGGCATCTACCGTCATTCATTCTCAAAACATGGCCGAAGTATCTCAAGTGCCTTTGCTGTATCCTATAGTTTACTTCCTTCCGTAGATGAAAAAAAGTCTATTGTTCCCACACATAGGCAATCTACCAAGTGACAGTTTAGACCCCAAGGTGGCCCTCACTAGCATTTCATGCCTGAGGAGGCACAACATTAAATAACAGATTAAAAGTACTCATTATAGGTAGAAAAGGAGGCTAGGGGAAAAATGTTTTATATTACAGAATCTTCTAGTTCTTAAATAAGGAGTTTACCATCTCCTTTTGTGTTATTCCTATGGGTTATACATGGGGACCTATCTCAGATGTACAGTAGGCTCTGGAGCCTATAATATCCATAAAGGAATTCAAAGGCTTCTGCTTTTCTATGGCTATACCAAAAACCTAAGATAATCAGCATAAAAAGTAATGTAGTTTACTGTGTATATGGATGAAGTAGCACATTGTGGTGGGGGTAAAGACAGAGCAAAACCTCTCATATCATAGCCAGGATACAAACAGTGGAAGCAAGGGAGGCAAGGTTTCCTTATCTACTTCAAGAGCAGGTCCCTAATGACCTTAAGACCTCCCCTTAAGCCCCATAACTTAAAGAATACCAGACCCATAGAGCACTTGTGGGCTAGCCAATACTCATTTAAGACCCAAACTCCATCTGGACCACAAGAGTCCATAATGGTCCGACAGGAGCCCTTGAGTGAGTTCACAATGTGGCTCTTAGTTCTCACTACTCTGTACCACAAGGTTACGGGTCCTGTACTGACTGCTCTGCCTCACTCTCCATCTGTAGTCTCATTCCCGATTCCTGGTCCCTAAGCTCTGTCACCAGCTCTTCCTAAAGCCACCTATCCACTTGCCACAACTTCCACACTTTCCTCCTTTAGGATTTTGTGCTCTCACCAGTGAGCTTGTCCAGGAGGGGTGAGAGAGCAAACATCTGGAGGGCTCTGCACCACAACAGATCTGCCTCAGTTCCTCGGTTCTGCCCACTTGAAGCAGTTCTAGGCCCAGCTCTGACTTGAGCTGAGGAGTGAGAGGTAAAACTCAGTCTCTAAAACAGATGCATAAATAGGCCTGAACTCCCGGAATGGGCTTGGGGTTTGAATTCCCTCACTGTCTAGGACACATTTGCTATGTGCTTTTCTTTTATACGCACCCGTAAAGTGAAGGGGACAACAGACACCTCGCCCTTTTGTTGTGCAGGAACATCTAGAACTCAGTGGTCAATAATTTTGTTTGGTTATTTAATTGGAAACATCATGATATAAGGCAAAGAGGAGTTTGAAATATCACACTTTTGAGTCAGAATTCCACGTGACATTTTGAAAGCTGACCAGGGATAAATTACAGAGCGCATTTGTCCTATAGACATGAGGTGACACTATCTGCAAGAGAGAACTGTTTTGAGTATTAGATGACAGCTATAAGGACCTAGGCAGTGTGTAGAATGCAATTAATACACCACACACACACTCACACACTCACACACACTTACATACATACACTAACATGTACACACACTCACATATACACATACATACATACACTAATGTGCACTCATACACACACATGCAAACACATCACACACATACACACACTCATATACACACATACTCATACGATCGCATCACACACATGCACACACATACACCACACACAAGCACTAAACACATACACACAAATACTAAACACAAGCACCACTTAAACATACCACATACTCATACACACATACATATATACACTAACACACACGCACACACACACACTGACTCTTTAGTAACAGAAAGTGAAGTTTTGAGAGATTCTGATGTTTTACAATATGTGAAAGCCAAAGGTACTTGTAGAGAGAGTAATTTGAAAATTATTCTCATCTCTCATAGACTACTGTTGTAAGGAAAGCAGGCCCCACTACAATGGCAGTGCAAGAAGCATCATCCTAAGTCACAATATAGGACTTTGGGGTGTCCCCATCAGTGGCTGTGCTTGGGGCTCCAGTCTGGACCACATCCACTAGACCCTGCTGCCCTTGCAGATAGCAAACACCAACAGGCACAGCCCAAATCCCAAGCACCAGCTCCGCCATCCCTCCTTCCCGCATATCTAACTCTCTCTTTTCCTCTGGAGATGAAATGTTGGCTCATTATATCTATTTTTAATAAAAAGGCAAATTTAAGCTTTCCTCTGTAGTTTCAAATAAATTCTTCTAGGACACAGACTCACTGGGGATCTAGTTACAAATGACTTTTAGTAGCATACATTAATGAATTTAACCAGAGATAGAAAATCACCAGTATTCTGATTTTCTTTTTCTCTTATTTTTTTTACTCCAGAGCACTATAAATCCAACTTGTCTTTTCTTTTTAACTACATTTGCCATAAAACCACTTATTTTACTGAGGCTGTGACACACACACACACACACACACACACACACACACACACTGCTGTTTCACCTGCTGATTAATAAAGCAATTAGCAGTGGCTCTGACGCTCTCAGCACAGAGGCTGGCCTTCAGATATCTCTGTTGCACTAATGGGTTCTTGAAGGTGATGTGACACACGGATGACTGCCTGCTGGGGCCTGCGGAATACATTTCCTAATGTACATCGTCAAGATGAATTGACAAATTACGTCAGTCTGGGTTAGTCATCATACAGAAAATATCGTTAGTGAAGAAAAGGGGATGAAAGGATGCGGGCAGGCGTAATTTGTTTTTCATCATTGATTTATGCTATAGAACTATTCTTGTAGTCAATTACCAAAGCAGAAAATGTCAGGAAAGAAAATAAAACTTCTAGAAAAGAAGCGCCTATTACAAAGAGCTATGTGGTAAACAGACAGGAATGACAGCTCCTTTGAAACCAACACCGCATGAAGCCAACTGGAACTCATATTTCAGTCTGTATGCACAGTGTCCTTGGGGCTATGCCAAGTGCAGAATTGGACCCATGGCCCATGTTACCTCCTTCCTCCTAAAACATTATTTCCTTACCATATCTTTGAGGAAAAGTCAGGGGTGTAGGTCACAATGAAGGTGGGCTAGGAAGAAAGAAACTGTGGTCCGTGGGGTGTTGGGGTTGGCTCCTTTGGGGATACCAAGAAGCTGAGTTCATTCACAAAGGAGAACTCAAGGTCCTTGTGGTTGAAAAAAAAATAAGCTCATATCTATGCACAGAAATTGCTAAAAACAAAAACCAGACCATTTTGGGTTTTTTTGGGGGGCTTGCCTTGGAAATCTGTTAAAGGAATTTGATGCTCAGGACAGATTTCCTTACCAGTCTTACAATATCTGACCTCATTGCCCTTCCATAACTCATCCAGTCATTCAGTGAGCATCTTTGTTCAATCAGGGGCAAAGATTTCTGTTTAGGGAGGCTGAAGCACATTAGATTCCAGTCTGGGCTCCAGAGTTAGACAAACATGCCCATGTCACTCCTTATTAGCTAAGTGATTTCCATTAAATTACTTTTGAAGCCAGGTTGGTCATACCTACCTCAAAGAGCTGTTGTCGGAACAACAGGAAGTAAGGGCCACCAAGGAGCTAAGGATGATGTCTTCCACTTGACTGTTGGCTCTTGGAAGCCGTCGCTGCTGTTGAGACTGTCCCTCTGCTGTAATAAACTTTGAACTGCTTCTCTGGTGCAGAGAATGAAAACACACTCTCTCTCCCTCCCTCTCTTCCTCTCTCTCTCCCCCCTCCTCTTCCTTCCTACCTCCCCCCTGTGGGATTCATAACACATATCTAAAAGTCTGTTTTTTGCAGATCTAAGAAAATAAGCACTTGATAGAGATCGAATAAGACACCAATATAAATCAATCCATCTGCCCACCCAACCCAGAAAAATCCCATTAGAAACACTGGGTGCTTTTTATCCCTCTGCCCCTCCTCCCCTCTTTTCCCCACCCCTCTATTCTTCTCTTCTTCTCACTCCCTCTTATCACCTTCCTCCCCCCTCCACCTGCCAAATCTTTGAACTCCTCTGTCATCCTAATATTTGTCTCTTTTCAAAATTCTTGTGTTGAAATTCTGACCCTCAGAGATATGGTATTAGGAAGTGGTCTTCAGGCAGCAATTAGGTCAAAAGGGCAGAACTCTCACAGAAGGGATTAGGATTACAAAAAGAGACCCAAAAGGAAGCTTGTGGTGGTTTGAATAAGAGCCCTAGAGGCTCATATATTTGAATGCTTTGTCATCAGGAAGCCAGAACTTCTTGAGAGGGATTAGGAAGTGTGGCCCTGTTGGAGGAAGTGAGGAAGGGTGTCACTGGGGGTGAGCTTTGAAGTTCCAAGGGTCAAAACCAGGCCCAGTGTTTCTCCCTTCCTGCTGTCTGAGGATCCTGACATAGAACTCTCAGCTACTTCTCCAAAACATGTCTGCCTGTGTGTCATATACTCCCTGACATAATGATAATGGGCTAAATCTCTGAAACTGTAAGCAAGCCCCAATTAAATGCTTTCTTTGATAAGAGCTGCTGTGATCATGCTTCTTCACAGCAATGAAACACTGATTAAGGCAGCTGTCTTCCTTACATATGAAGATATAACAAAAGGCACTTTCTATACACCAGAAAATAAGCCCTTGATCTTGGGCTCCAGAAGTGAGAAATCACTTTCTGTAGCTTATAAGCTACACAGTCAACAGCATTCTGTTAGAGCAGCCCAGGGTGTGTGTGTGTGTGTGTGTGTGTGTGCTGAAAGGGCTGAGAGAGAGAGAGAGAGAGAGCTCAGTGAATCACACAGTTCCACACAGTTCTGAACAATCCCTGCCATCCTTTGGTGGTTTGAAAGAAAATGACCCCCAAAGGAAGCAGCACTATTAGGAGGCATGGCCTTGTTAGAGGAAGAATGTTACCATGGGGGTATGCTTTGAGGTCTCTTTTCCTCAAGCTTCCCTCAGTTTGATAGCCAATTGACTTCTTGTTGCCTTCAAGATGTAGGACTCTTAGCTACTTCTCCAGCACCACATCTGACTACATGCCACCATGATGATGGACTGAACCTCTGAAACTGTAAGTGAGCCCCCTCAATTAAATGCTTTCCTTATAAGAGTCGCCACAGTCATGGTGTCTCTTCATGGCAATAAAGAAGACTCACCCCTCAGGAGCCAATCAAAAGGACACAGGAGTCAAAAGAAAAGTGAATCTAATCTATGAACTCTGATTCCCCAGAGCTTGGAGAAGCTTCAAGATACTGTCTAGCTTTTGTCTTCAGGAGGAGGAGGTCTGGGTCCTTCACCAGGTGAGCCCAGGAAGGGAAGAGTGCACCACCCCACAGAGCAGGCGGTATAGGTGTCATATCAGAGACTAGCTGATAGCCCATCCTCTGCAGAGCTGGCTTTACCTGCATCTCACATCTCACAGAGACAAGGTTGAGAACTCATCTATTGGGAATCTTCGCTCCAGCCTCTCTGTCTCTCCCGTTGTAAACCCTGCCCTTCTTAGAATGCCTGCCAAGTGGCAGCTTCTCCCCTGGAATTGCTCAAGACCATATAGCTATAGAGTACTTAAGTTCTGGTCCCTAGAGCTGCTGCCACGTGATTCCCCCCCCCAGATCACCCTGGGGTGCTTTGCTCATTCAACCTGGACTTTTAATTCGGCCTGATCTGACTTTATTGCATCAGGAGAGGAACCCACTACCAGGGATCCAAACGTACATATCATCATCCCTTAGTCACTGTTGTACCAGATGCATCTCTCCCTTTTCCTGGTGCTCAAGATGCTCTGGGAGGATGCTTCAAAGTAGGCCACTGAGCATCTGCCCAGAACCAGCTTCATTGTGCACACTTGGGATGCAGATGAACCTGCCTTTGTTTTATTTTCTTCCAAAAGTCCTACAGTCAATCAAACCCTAACCCAACCATATCTTCATTTATCTCTCATTCCCCAGACTCTAAAATGCTATCTGCTGTTTAACTACACTGACTGGATTATTATGTGTTATATGTATGCCTAAACTCATTACCCTGTGTCCTAACAATATGCATAATTCTTAGATGCCAATTCAAATTCTTTTTTAGAAAATAGAATGGCAGGCAGAGATTCTCATATGCAAAGCTTGACCTCATGCAGACATTTACTTCTCTTAATACACACACACACACTCACGCACGCACGCATGCACGCACGCACACAAGCTCCTTTCCCAGCATAGCCAGAAGAGAATCACGTGTTCCTGCCCAGAGTCAGAAACAACAGCTATTTCCACTAATATCAGCAGCTAAGCAAACATTCCCCTGCCACCCAGAAGGAGGCTGAATCTACCCTCCCCTTCCTTTAAAGGGCAAAAGCAGCCCCTTCCGGAATATTCCCTGTCTAAGCCTCACTGAATTCTAGCATACCCCAGAGGGCAAGAACTCATCCCTCCCTTTGGGTCCACAGCTGCTGTGACCATTAATCACACTACTGTCAGTCTTTCCTACAGAGGGCATCCCGTGGTGCCATGCTGGAGGAGCCAACAGTGCAGAGACTACCCAATACTTCCTGTCCTATCATCAGGGTTCTAAAAAGCCACCAAGGCCAATGCCAGTGGCTCTATCAACAGTAACAATCTAGCCAGCATCTTCCTACTCTGGCCTTAGCTGTGGGGGTGGCACTCTAAGGACCCCACTTCCGGGACCCAGCATGGCTCTCACCTCACTCACTCTTCCTGAGCCTCTGCTCCCTCCCTCTCCATCTGCCTGTGTTAATTGTGCAAACATTGATGGTAACTCCTGGAAAATTCATTGCAAAAGCCAGATCTGAAAGCTCTAGTCAGACTGATATATACTGTTTTCTAAGATGTGTGGCTTTCTGCCCATCTCTGCAGTCCTGAGGTCATCCCTGCTCCTAACTCTTCGGTTCTCATAATCTCATTCTGACCTCAGTCTCTCTGGAAAACCTAACCCTAGATTCATAAGGGGATCAAATCCCTAAAACCCCTACCGTGTCACCATACCTACACGTATTACACACACACACACACACACACACACACACTTAGGTAAGCACACAAACCACAAGCACATCAAACATGCACCACAGGCCATACCCACTCATGCCACACATAATATATATACCACAAATATAACACACCCATACCATACACCACACACGGATATCGCAGATGTACCAAGCATATCACATGCTGCATACTGCACACACAAACACAGATACCATACACACATAGTGAGCACCACACACACACACACACACACACACACAAGAAAACCCTTGTTCTGGTTCTCCTCCCAGATTCAAGTCAAATGCTTTTTGTCTTGTTAGTGTTTCTATTGCTTTGAAGAGAAACCATGGGCACAGTAACTCTTATGAAGAAAAACATTTAATTGGGGCTGGCTTACAGTTCAGAGGTTTAGTCCATTATCATCATGCAAGAAACATGGCAGAGTGTAGGCAGACATGGTTCTGGAGGGGAGCAGGACTGACTTGAGTGTCTGAAACCTCAAAGCCCACACACCTCCCAACAAGACCACACCTGCTCCCGCAAGGCCGCACCTTCTAATAGTGCCACTCCTTATGGGGACCATTTTTTATTCAAACCACCATAGTTATCATCCTTCTGCAGCTTTCATTGATATTCTACTGCAATTAATCTCCTTATCTTTGCCCCCGCTGTACTTCCTTCATAACTAGAACTCTCTAGCCAGCTTCTGAGCTCCCCAAGATATAGTCAAAAATTATTCACTCTAACACTTCACTTAAGGCCAATGCCCCAGTACAACCTGCTTTCAATTCTATGGGAATTACCACTCAATGTATTAAGTCACAGTCCCTTAAAGACAGCATTCTCCTGGTGTGAGAATTAATTCTACACCTTTATTTTAATTTCAATTTATATTGCTATAGGTTTTCGCTTCTCTAAAGGATGAATGAACTCCACCCAGTATGTTAGATGTCAATGAAGGTGACAGCCAAGACTTTCTCTGCATCAGGACAGTGTGAAAGGGGTATCAGGGGTCTTGACTTTCTTTTCTACTCACATGCTTTGTGAACTTGAAAATGTTACTTCTCTAAGCCTCAGTTTTTTCACATTACAAAAAGTAAAAGTATTGCATCTTTACTCTCAAAGCTGCCCAGTCCCTAATCTTCTAGCCCTAACCTTATCAAAGAGCAGGGCATTAGGGACCAAGATAGGTGATGCACACCTGGAATCCCAGCAACTTGAGAAATGGAGACAAGAAGATTCTCCATTTGAGGCTAACCTGGGCAAGTCAAAGAAACCCTGCCTCCAACTAAACATTCGGAGGCAGTGGGAGTGGAGACACAGATCAGAGGCTGAGGACTTTTCTACTGTGTAGAAGGCCATGGTGTGGTCAAAGCAAACACACACTGTCTTCATTGCGTGGACAGTGGAAGGCCGCATCAGACTCAAGAAGCAGTCTCAGGCTGAGACAACAACCAAAGAATGCTCCAAGGATAGGAGGCTGAGTCCCCAGAGTCCTCAAGATGTCACAGTCCCCATTAGAGCATCACCGCCCTTCTCAGTAGCCGGTTGGCCAACCTCAAAGTTTTCGTACATGCATAGCTTGCTGTCCTTATGTAATTTGGTGCTGGAGCATCACTCTATTTTGTACACAGAATCCAAGGTTTTCAAAAGAACTTAATTACAAGGAATTCCATAGAGACATAATCCGGGGGAAACACGGGGCCTGCCTGCATTGCATAATGAGGAGACAGTCAACTGGCTGAGATGGAGGCTGCAGGCGGGCACACCTAACACTGGTGCTGGGATTCAGCACCTCCTGCCTCCTCCCCAACTTGCCCTCTCCTCAACAGCAGGAATTCTGCCCCAGCTGATTCTCTGGTCAGTTGCCCTCTAACTTCCACATCGTCTTGGGCACCTGTCAGGCCTGTATGTAGGCTATGTTTTCCTACGTGCCCTGGTCTTAAACTGCCACCTGCCAGGCTCCTAATCCAAATGCTATCAAAATAGATGGCCTTAGGGCTGTGTTAGCTATGCCCCTGCTGGTTCCTAAATTTCCTCCAGGCTGCTCACCCTGGCCTTTTTACACACAGGAAATGCTGCAGATAGTGTACAAAAAAATTCATTCCCATTTACACCTGTTGTGGGGATGGAAAACTTCTCGCTCTGCCCCCATAGAGGAATAACCAGCAGGGCTGTGTTTGGCCATGTGCGGCTCAAAGTCAGAAATGGACCCTGGCTGGATCCACTTTGGGTCTCAGCTTCCTCTTCAAAACCAAATGAAAGAGAGAGAGAGAGAGAGAGAGAGAGAGAGAGAGAGAGAGAGAGAGTAAACTATCCCCACAAGCTCTTCCTTAGTTAAGAAAAAGTCTGGCTCCAAGATACCAATGCCAATGCATTGCCACACATAGAAGCTGGAGCTGGGCCCAATGCCTCTGCTCCACGATGGCTCCATGCCTCAAGTACCTGGTGCCTGTTTTATTAATGAGCCCTCCTGGAAGTTTAAAACCCTCATCCACAGGAATGTGTAAAGAAGTGACAGTCAGGCTCTTTCTTTAAAAAAAAAATAATACCGAAGCCCCCAGAACCTAGACATTTGTCCACCAGGGTGTCTGGGAGAAAATATAACCTGCTAGAAATTCAATTGCCTAGTAAGTAAAGGACAATGAATATTGGTGCCACCTGGCAGTGGCCACAGATGGTTCCAGTTGTACCACTCTGAGTCCAGGAGGTCAGATGGGAGGGAAGTGGGATATAAGAATCATTGCAGAGGGATACATCTCAGGAATCTCCAAGGATAGGTACCATGCTTGCTTGCACTTGGGTGTGCAAGATCATCCGAGTTCAAAAGAGATGGCGTAATTCTCTTTCCTGAAATGCCTGCAGGTGGCTTCTGTCCCCACCCCACGCTCTGTTGATATGAGATCCCAAGAGCGGTTACAAGTTCATTTCAACCAATACTGGACAGCATCTGCAGTGTCCTTGGCACCAGAGCTACAAAAATGACGGTGACCTGCCATGCTTTCCCCTAAGGCACCTGTCTGTGGTGGGAAAAGAGATCCCAAACATAAAAGGTTAGGTTTAGTGAACCACAAGTGGAGTCTGGAGTCATGTTCTCTCACCAAGAAAGGAAAACAAAACTTCCCAAACTGTTGGGGAACACAGGAAGAAACAGCCAAGTAATAAAACCTGTGTCGAGGGTGAGGACATGTTACAGGTTTTGATAGAGGAGGAAGACAGTTGAGGGAACTGTGAATTAAAAGCCTTATTTGACAGTGGTCCTTAAACCATGATTGGAAAGGAGGTGGAAGAAGGTGGCCTGGGGTCACCACAAAGTCTCTGTCTCACTGGGCGATGGTGACACACAGCTTTAATAGCAGCACCCGGGAGGCAGAGGCAGGTGGATCTCTGTGAGTTCAAGGCTAGCCTGGTCTACAG
>LOJH01018563.1:0-18376 GCA_001685095.1 Ellobius talpinus
GACAAAATATAAAGAGTTCTGTTTCTATTAAACTGAACATAATTTTCTTCATTAAAAAAAAGAAGCAGGGGGGAATAATCAACACACGAGGAGATGAGGTGAGACTTGATAAAGCAGGGACACATCTGCTGGGCTGGGCTTTTGTTTGCTGTGACTTCATGGTGCAAGGACACTGTGTAGAATGATGACTTCCTGCACTTGGATCTTATGATAAAATATTGGATTCTTATCTGCTTTCAGCTACACAGTGATATAGAAGGAGGAAAAGAAGAGGTCAGAGCCCCAGTCTAGGAGGTGATTCCTTTTCCAGAAGGTTTCCTTATGTTCTGTATCTTCATTATCTTCTGGACTAAGCACTGTGTTCTGTCCCCATCACTTGGGGGAGAGCAAGGAAGAGATGGTTGGGAATGGCACTATGCTGCATTGTTGGGTAGTATTTAAGGAGAGAGAAATTGTTTTCCCTTGCCAAAAGGGGTTTTTCTTCTAAATGTTTTCAAATGATTGATTTGATACATTGTCAGTGATACAAATAAAGAGATACATTTATCTCTTTGCACAAGCAGAAAGCTGATTGCTCTATAATATGAAACAACAATTAGCACAGGCCCACATTGAAAACAGTCTGACTGATATTTTTATCTGCTTTAATCATTGGAATCTAGAACAGCATCGTGGAGAAGTCTTTGATATGTTAGTGGCATTGGTTGACAAGCAAAAGTGATCATGAAGAACATATGCCATATTTGTCATAGTGAGTGTCAAAGAGGCAAAATTAAAATTAATTTTTCTGAAATAATGTTTAAAATTCTCTATCTTATCCCCTCCCCCTCTCCATCTTTTCTCCTTAAGCAGAGCAATAATTAATCTATCGTAGCTAGGTTATCATCCAATGAAATAATAACCACTCTTGTTCCTCCTGGTTTCTCTGTTCTCATTGCATGAGGACTATTGGCTGCCTTAGAATATTAGACTTATTATTTTCTGTTCACATTTCTGCAGTGTTCATTTCACATCTCACACAATTTCAGTGTTGATATTCTTTAGCCAAGATCTATAGTATGATTTACTTTAAACTTTGTCTCTGAGTTGCTCTCAAAAGAAAGTATGTATTATAGGAAAACCATCCTCAGTGAAAAACACTACAGATCCAAAGGCCCAGTTGGATCATTCTTATTTAAATGCCTGCACCCGGTGCTTAGGCTGCCTAGGGGCTATGTATTTTGAAACTTTCCTCATGATCTCCTGGAGGACATTACACATAAATCATAAGCTCAACCTAGGATTTAAGCAGCTTCCAGTTTTCTTAGAGCATCCACCTTTCGCTGAATGGCTAAATCAGGTTCCTTTGCATTTCAGTGAGATGCAGAGGCCCTTGTCATTTAAGTTGCCTGGCACTATCAGGAAGAAAAAGGCTGCTGCAGAACAAGATATGCTAGGGGAACCAACTCCCTCAAGTTGTTTTCTTCCCGTGATTGGAGAAGGAAGTTTGTTTCTCTGCAACCTGGGAATGTGATGGTGCTTTGGCATCACTGCCAGTGAAAAGTTTCAAGTGCATGCATTTTAGGGCCCCCAAATCATGGCCACATATTTAGCTTGTAAAAGACAATCAGAATTAAGTTCCATTCTGCTCATATTTTCAACGCTGATGAATTAAAAGCAGATGTACTTCCTAAAGCTGTTTACTTGGCATGCTAAGCATATTTATTTCCTTAGAAATTAAGATTTAGCTTGGATTATAAACAGCATGATATTTTAGTACTGTGTTGAGAACCTGAAGTCATTTCTCATCAAAATGTTGTCCATGATGGTAAAATTCACAGATCAATCCACCAAAAGATACTATCCAAAACATAAATTATAGACTGAGGTTTTTTTGTCTTAACCCTGATTATAAAATTATATTTATTTAGACAAATGCATTCACAGATCCGACTTAGATTGACAGTAAAATATTGCATCTTGTTTAGGCCATGGATATGGAGATCATGACTACTGAGGTCATGGATGGTGAGTCCCACCTACAGGGCAGAGTTTGTTCACACAAATGAGAGCTATGGACAAAGTTGTTAGGGAGGATGCATCTCAGGTTGGGCAATGCTGGGATGCCGTCCAATTGTAGCTTCCACCTCAAACCCCAAGTTCTGTTTCTCAGATACTTACTACTTAGGCTGGATCAACAAAAAAAAATTTAAATTTGCCTTTTGTATTATTACTTCCTCTCCCTCTGCCTCTGACTCCTTTTGTGTTCTCCCAAATTACTCTTAAATTCACAACCTTTTCTTTTTAAATTATAATTCCTTTCTATCTGACAATCTGTCCATACATCTAGATAACTCATCTCTCGCTACAGTCTGTAGAGTTCATTTAATGTTGCTCACACATTTATGTGTTTAGGGCTGACCTCTTCTTACTGGATAATTGTTGGTGGAGACTGCTTGTTCGTTCCTGGATGCCCGGATCTGAAATAATAACACAGAAATTATACTAATTACAATACTGTTTGGCCAATAGCCTAAGCATATTTCTAGCTAGCTCTTACATCTTAAATTAACCCATTTCTATTGCTTTATATTTTACCACATGTCTGTCTCCTTTGGAAGCTACATGGTGTCTCTTTGACCCCACCTACTCTCTCCTTCTTTATCTGCATGGAATTTTCACCCCGCTCTATTCTGGACTGCAATAGGCACAAAGCAGATTCTTTATTAACCAATGTTATTCACAGGATACAGAGGGGAATCCCACATCAGATAACCTATGAAGGGTTCATTCTAACAGAAGAGTAAATTTTCCTCTCTTAGATTCCATTATTACCTGTAGTTTTTCATTTTTGGATAGGACTTTTGAGATTTCCCCCATTTGAATTGGCATGTCAACAGTTTCACATTCAGGTCTTGATTGGGTGACTATAGGTTTTAGATTTCACAGTTGCAGCTTCCTTGTCACATTTAGAAGTCACTATCTCAGAGCAGACACTGTGCTCCTCTGCTGTCCCCTCTTCTGTGATGCCCATTGATCTTTAGGTGGAAGATTAATATTGTAGACTTAGCAATTGGCCCTTGGTACTCCATGCTCAATTGTTCTTTGTATTTTGATCAGTTTAGGATTATCATAATGGTCTTTGTCTGCTGCTGCAGCACAAAGAGCTTTGTTGATGAAGGGTGAAAGCTAAACTTATCTGTGGATTTAAGTATAGCTCTTTAGAATGCAGTTAAATATCGTTTTGATTTAGAAAGGCAGCAGTAGTAGGTTCTCTTTTAGAATCCCTGACCTTATCAGCCAAGGGTAGTTGGCTGAGTTACAGTACCAGGTATGAATTTCTTCCTATTAAATAGGGTTTAAGTACAATTAAATGGATGTTGGTTATCCATAAGATGTAAGTACTACTATTACACCCTCGGGGATATTTTGCCATGATGTTCATTGTTGTGGTTCATAGGCTTTACAACTGGTAAAATATAGGTTGTTTTTAATCCCTTGGCAGCTTGCATAATAGCATCTGCTACTGTGAAAGCTCATTGTTCAACCATGTCCATCAGGCAGTTTTAAGTTCTCTCTCTGATGTTTCCTGCAACAAATTCAGTCTTAGACTTTATTTGGGTTAAAAAAATGACTCAAAATTCATCTTCCTATGAAGCTTTAATTATTCTCGACATAGACCTACCTTGGAATAAAAAATACTCTGAAGATAACTATGTAATGGATATATGAAGTTTAAACTTTATTTCAAACTTAAAATAATAATAATTTTTGCTTGCTTAAGACACTGATTGGATCAATAAAACTGGAATAGGAGTTTGCTGATGAAGGAACAGATTTGTATGAGGAGTGCTGACAGTGTTGTTTTTCTCACTCATCCATTCATTGAACAAGTAGCCACAGAGTTTCAGGTATTGTGATACATTATAAGAACTTAGAAATCAAAATGACTTGATCATGACTGTTTAAATTACATAAGAGTAGCATGAGATGGACATAAATAGATGAAGTAAAACATTCATGGATTATCAGTGTTGAGAGAAGCCGCAGGTTTCTGTTTTAACAAACACAGAGTTAGTGACTTTACAAGGCTTTATTGCTATCCCATAGCTTTAATAGTCTGAAGTTTGGAAATAAGGGAAAGTCAGATTCTTTCTGGAAGTCTAGGAAATAACATATTCTTTGCATTTTCTAGCTTCTAGAACTTGTTTGCTTTTCTTGGTTCTCAGCCACAGTGTCCATTTTCAAAATCGACAATATTACATCTTTCAATCTCTCCTCCCTAAGTTCTAACTCTATTCCCCTTTCTTCCATTCCAGCATGTTACTGTGGCTTTTTTTTGCCTTTCTCTTATAGAATTTTATAACTCTACCAGAATCATCTTGTCAATCAAGAATGATTTTCCTACACCAAAATCTTTAAAAGATATCTTTGCCTTCATCACATGAAGAAACAATGAGATCACCATATCTGAGGCATTACTCAGCCCACCACAGGCACGGTGTAGATTAGGAGAATAAAAGGATCAGTTGTGATTATGGGTAGAGTCAGGTCATCCAAAATGGCAGTTTCAATTTGACCACCGAGTTTTGGCAAGGAGGACATTATGCTCCTCCAAAGACATGTCATAGAAGTTATTTTCATGACAGAATGCAAAGACAGGCATGCTACAGGAACAGAGATTAGTTGGACATAACTTAAAAAATAATAACAATGGGAGATTTCCCAGAAAAAATGAAACTAGAGAAAAGATAAGATTAAAAATGAACTTTTCTTGACAAAAGAAAAGGTTTAGACAAAAGAAAGGGTTTAGACTAGCATGGTGTCTACTTGGGAGCTCTAGCAATTATGGTTTTCCCTCTGATTCAGTGAGGATATTCAGTGAGGACTTGTTACTTCCCTTGGTGGGGTACCTTGAAGGCTTTTGCATACATTAAGCCCCTGTAGTTGGAGGTAGCCCCTGACTCTTCGTCTGCCCTCCAGCTCTCATCATTCCTTGCCCTTTTATGACCGGTGTGCTCGTTCCTAGTGTTTGACAGTATTTTAAAAAATAAATTTTATGTATGTCTAACTGCTATTTGACTTGATTAACTCCACTTTTGATAATAATTAAACTGGAAATGTTATTGAGATCACCACTGAAGGCATACTTCCTTTACTTTAGAAAAGGAAAAATCTTGACAGAACTTTTCAGTATGCAAATTGAAGCAAAAAATGCAATTTTGAGAAAATGGTGTTATAGAAAGGTATTTGTGTTGTTATCTTTGAAAGACTTAATTTCAGACAATAAGTGTCTTTCTTCTGGGAGGACACTCAGAGGAAGCAGTTTATGGAGGCTTACGGAGTCACACGGAGTCACATTCCCAGTTTCGGAGATTAGTAGCTCCTTATAGGTCAAAGGCTCAGAAGTAAAATATTTAGGTAATATTTTCACCTGTGGGCTCCAATGATAACTCTTCTTTTGTTTCATTCTCTTTCCTTTTGCTTTCAGCATCAAAGAGTAAGCCTAGCACATGCTAGGCATATGATCTACCACAGGGTACCCACTTACTCCCTCAGCTTCTGGTTAGAAATATTTGTAATTCTGTGCATTCCTGCCACCCATCACCAGTTTCACTCCACTCATTATATCCTGAGGCTTCAAGACCACTTAGTTAGACAACACAATCTGGGTTTACTTTCAATGGATGGAGTGGAGGGTGAGGTCTGTGTCTAAATTTGTGTAAGGTCCTATAACGTGAGTGGTGGGAACCTGAATAAATGGTATGTGAGCAATAGATGAAAACTCTGAATTGGTGTTTCTGATGGCAAAAGAGGCTAAGTATATATCTTACTTCCTTTATAGAATGCTTTGTAATATCTGTAAGGATTCCCAGCTATGTGGAGAGACAACTCTAATAAAGTTGGATTTGTTGAGCTCAGGTCTAGTGAGGATTATACAGTTTTTAATTAGGCACTAAGGGGAAAGGTCTACAAATCTACGGGGCATATACATTTCTACTTACACAGCTACAAAACTCTAAGTAATACATTTTCAGGCATGATGTCAATAGTTAATGTATTGATAAAACCATAAACACTTGAGGTGAAAGATGTTTTTCTCTCAATACATCCATATCCCAATTCTTGCCACTACTTTTTCTTTTTGGTCATTAGGTATCTTTATACTACTTTGTTCTTCTCATCAGAGTGGAATCAGCACCTTCCTGACTCAGAACACTTTCAGCAAGATCAGCTCATTCTTATTTTCCTTGCAGCAATTATTCACTGGTCAGAATGCTTATACATTGGAGCTTAAATCTGTTCTTGTATACTTCTTTCCACTTGTGGAATTTCTGACACCTTTCCTTTGTAAGTATCGATAATATGTTAACTTGAGTGGTCTTTTGCCTTGACAACAAGAACAGAAGCTCTATGGAATACTGTTAAATGTATCATGGGCAGATTGTCTTCTAGGATGATTGTGGTCTTGGAGTGCAAAGGCAGAGGATTAATTCCATATTTTTTTGCTGCAAGAGTATGAACATATCCAGTAATTCCAGAGTAATGCTTATATGTGATTTGTGATGTCTTCCAGCTACCAAAATTGCCAGTTTTAATATTAGCAATGGATATAGAGGATGGGATTTCTAATAAGTTTTGCATAATTTTAAATACCACTACTGTTTCATGCCATTTAGAAAAGCATGCTGCAGTGATATTTCTCTTTGGGGTTAAAAATGCCAGTGACCTTGCTCCCTTCTGAGTTATGGCATTTATAAAAGGAATTTATAATCTTTTCTGCTTTGCAACCTCTCTGACACTGCCTAACCTACTGTAGTGTGTTTTCTGACACCTCCATTTCAGAGAAAGAAATCCACACATTATCAGCAGTAACGGGCAAGTCGCAAAAGCTGTCATTTTTAGTCCAGTCCTTGTATTTGTCATTTCAGTTATATCTGCCCCTGTTATAATTCTCTCTTCTGTAACTTCACTGAACGCTTTTAATTTTTTTATGTTATATTTCAGATAGTTCTATCTGAAACTAGATATAGTTCAAGTAACTCTATTAGTTCTGCAGAGTTATAGTCTATAGATACTTTCTCCTCCTGTACTCAATATTACAAAGTAGTTCTTAGACCAATAACTTCTAAGTCAATATCTATCATTCAGAATCTTTCTTATATTCCAAAAGACTATACAATATTTACTTGTGTACTGCCTTAGCATTTTGTGCGGCATGGTATGGATATAAAACTGATTCATCTCCCACATAGGACTGAATGGAATCACTATTCACCCAGTCTCCAAGTTAAAACATCAGAATTGTATATTTTGACCTGGTTATAGTTTATCCTGAGAAAAGGATTCAAATAACAACATTTTGTCAGCGAAATGTAAAACTAGCTCCATGAGGAAGAGGACCAATGTCATATGAATCAAGGAATGTAATATGACCTTTGTTGGTTTCAGCTTTTACAGCAGACTATAAAGAGGCAGGAACTCTTTCATGAGTTATCTTTCTTTTGCATTCATTCCTTCTCTAGTCATGTTAGGCTGTGAAGCAATGGTGTTAAATAGTCTACAGAAAAATGAAGGCAGGAAGAAATAATTTACCTATTGATAACCAGAGACTTTGTTTCCCTCCTTGGTACCAGCACTGCAAGGAACTAGTTTTTAAGTTACATAATCCAAGCTCTTGATGATCATTTAGGAAGTTAGGATCCTTCCTCTCAGGTTGAATACCATTGTTAGGGAAGGCAGAAGTGGATAGCTGGGGAAACGTGAGAATGACTGCATGGCCATTGCCATCCCAATTCATTACCCCAAACTGATTCCTGTGTTTCAAATTTTCACGTTGGATTTGTTATGAAATATCATTGTTTCTTTCTCATGATATATCCCAATGTGTGTCCTTTTATTTCATGAATTTGTAGGATCACTGAATTAGTTATTCTCTTTATCTCGTCTTGCTTGTCTCCATTTCATTCTTCATTGGCTATCAGATAAATTTTCCTAAGGGAATAATTTAATTGCCTTACTCTATTCCCTAAAAACGCTCACTGTCTCTCTTATGACTCCAGTAAAATCTCTATCTTTACCACAGGGAAGATTGTCATCTGAACCTGGCCTTTGTTTGCGTATATCACACATCAATTCTTGTCATTTCTCAATGATCATCTATGGCTACACGAGCCCTAGATGGTTTCGTTGATAAACTTCAGCAACATAAACTGCCTCCCATCCTTTACCAGGATATGGTCTAACTAACTAGGTCAAATATTACTATGTTAAATAAAGAAAAAAAACAATAAATAAAATATTACTGTTTATTTATTTATTCAATAAATACTTAATTACCAGGCTATTTTTTATGATCAAAAGAAGCAGCTGTTAACAATTGCAACAAAAATATGTATATTTCTATCACTAATACTCCTGCTGAGAAAGTAGTAATAGCCAGCATACATAAAATATGTAAAGTATTATCAAATGAGAAATAATGAGAAAATTAAACAATGGAGATCAGTGGGAATGGTTTGAGGTTGTAATTTTAGGTGCTATGTACTGGGAAGATCTGACCAAGATGGTTTTTTAGTAAAGATGCAGAGAAGATAAAGGATCATCTGTTGAGAGGTTCTTGGGAAAAGAACAGATACAGGAAAGTTAAGTATAAAATATAAAGTAATGTGGGGTGAAAGGGTACCTGGAGTATTTGGTGAATCAAAAAAAATAGACAAGGGAAATTAGTGAAGGGAAGAAAAATGAGAAAGTGATTTTAACACACAACAAGCTGTCAGAGAAGTGTGGAGACCTTTCTTTGACTATGTTCTTTTCTTTAAGCATAAAATAAGCTACTGGAGAAACTTTAAGGGAAAGCAGAACCCTGCTCAGGATGTGATGTTGAGAACAGAGAACACAAGAACAAGTGCTGAAAGAAGCTATTATGGTATTGTGATAATCTAGTGTGAGATGATGAGATGATCATGGCTCATTCAGATAGCAGGGGTGCTACATAGTGGTTCTATATAACCACTGCCCATGTATGTGTGTGTGTGTGAGTGTGTGTGTGTGTGTGTACATGCATGTGTGCATGTGTGTGCGTGCGTGTGTGTGTGCATGTGTGTGTGCATGCGTGTGCGTGCGTGTGTGTGTGCGTGTGTGTGTGCATGTGTGTGTGTGCGTGCATGTGTGTGTGTGCGCGTGCGTGTGTGTGCGTGCGTGTGTGTGTCAATTTGCATAAATAAGAAATGTTGGTACAAGCAATTATTAGAATGGTATGAGAGAGGAAATATATTTGGAAAGAAGTAAAAGGGACTTTCAGGTATCTTTTTTGTTTGAGATGAGTAAGAATTCACTATCCAGTTTGGCATGCAAGTTAGCAGTTGGATAAATTAGTCTGGACTGCTAGGAAAAAATCTTTGCTAGAAATAGGCATTTATATGTATGAATTTGAGTATAATTGTGGGTACCAGAGACCACATAGGTCAATGGGAAGGAGTAGAGAAATATTGACCAATGATAATATATTGTATGAGTTAAAAAGCTAGGAAATACATCCCCATGTGTGTTTTAATCAGAAAATAATGATAAATATTGATGACTTAGATATGCCTATGTATACAAGTATTGAAATGACTCATGGTATCCCACAAAACTGTAAACCCTTTATGATTTTTATTTATTGGATAAAAATAACTTTAGAGGCTGGAGAGATAGGTCCATAGTTAAGAAAACGTATTGCTCTTGCAGAAGACCAGGCTTCAGCTCACAACACTCACATGTTGGCTTACAACCACCTGTAACTACAGCTCCAGTATATTCATTATTCTCTTCTGGCTTCTGCATGCATTCCGGGAACTCACAGAAATGTATAGAGTAAAATTATCTTTAAAAATATTTTAAGGAATTATTATTATTGAGATTACATTTAAAGTCATGAGATCAAGTCATATTTTCTCACCCCAGAGTAAAATCAAAATTCTATAAATCATTGAAGAAAAGGATACAAAGTGTTCCGAGACGATTTAAGAACGTTTTGAAATTTAAGAGGTAAGATTTTTAAAGGGACCAAAAAAGAGATCTACCTAATAAGCAGAAAGAAAAGTTGGAGCAAATATTTAATGGGTTCAGCATGATAGATTTTCTCTCTCACTGATCTCTTTGAGACACTTCTTCCAAGGAAAATGGTGTCTGTGTTTCACATACCCACTCAGCTAGTCAGGTTCCATCTAAGTCCAGTCTGGACTTGCCATTTTCTGAGCCATCACTTTTTGCATTTTTAACACTTAAAAGGAGGAAGATTATTGGAGAACCTATCTACTCTTTTATTTGACCTGATAGTGGTATGCAAATTACTTCCACACATGATTCCATGTTTTATTAGAACATGCTATGTCTGTGAATAAGGCTTAGAAATATGGTCTAACAGTGTACTATGTTATATTAAACCAAACTTCAAAAAATGAATCAGTGACAGTGTTCTATTTTCTACTCTGGAAGGACATTCCGCACATCATTTCTCTGAATTTTCATTTTGCCTACTCCTTCATTGTCCAGTGGAGTCACTGACAGCATTTATGTATATATCCATAATGTTTTGCCTATTTACTGAGTATGTAGATGTTCCAAACATATCATTGAATAAAAAGATAAACATTAAAGTTGTATAATATTTTATACTTTATAAATTAATCAGATATCTTTTGGTATTAAGCCTATTTTGACCACTTGCTTGGGACTCAGAAAGGTTAACTGCCTTGCATAAAATCACCCCAGTGGTAAATGATGGATGTGGCCCTTCCTTGAACCCAGCTTTCCTATTTCAGGAAGATGAATAGCCTTGATCATTCTTCTCATTTAGATTCAGTTGCAACGGGCCTAAAGTGAAAATGAAATATTCAAATGACTAAAGTCTGATATGTAATTTACTTAAGAGTTTTACTATAACCTCTATTTAAGTATTGCTTTAGGATTATGATACAGACCATGAGCTATTTTAGTTTCTAATGATATTATATTGTGTGGAATATATAGTGACAAAGACACTGACATTAAAATTTAAAATTATTGAAGCAAGTTGGAAGAGACAGCAAATTAAATTGAACAAAGATGATTCAGTTAAAGGAATACAGGGTAGAAAAGAAACAAATACCATCAGAATTAACATTGAAACAATGAATAAGAGAATCTCCTGCAATGAGTCAGGAAAACCCATTGGAGAAACAAATTGCTATCTTCGTTTTGGTTAAGGTTCTACCATGAGCTATTTATTAGAAGCCTGGAATTACTTTTTGACTCTGGACCTTGTGATGCTTTTCATGTGGACTACTCAATATCTACTTCATGGATTAGGTACATTTTTATGATAGCTTTTAAAATATCAATATTATCAGGCAGCAGGAATTTACTAGTAAAGGTGTTTGTACTTGTGACAGGAAATTTCAATCTTTCTATAATCATTCTTTCAGCTTTGCCCTTTGTGGATTGACTGTCTACAGGTTAGCAGTTTCTTCATGATGATGTCATTGCAGCAAGTTCCAGATTCATACTGTCTCTTGTCAGAACCTAGAACAAAACAGAGCTGAAGTGTGTGTGGGTGTGGGTGGAGTTTTTCTGTGTCCTGGCAGTCACTACCAAATAACCATGAGAGGTCTATTATAAATTATAAATGCTCAGCTGATAGTTCAGGCTTATTACTAACTAGCTCTTACAACTTAAATTAACCCATTTCTATTAATCTATGTATTGCCATGTGACTTATGACATTACTTGTGTGCTCAAGCATGTCTTATTCCCTCTCTGTCTTCTGGCAACTCCAATAACTCTGCCCATCTTCTTCCCAGAATTCTCTCTGCATCTAGCTATCCTGCGTACACTTCTTGCCTGGCTACCAGCCAATCAGCTTTTTATTAACAATGAGAGCAACACATTTTCACAGTGTACAAGATTATTCCACAGCATGTGGGTATGGGGTGCTAGCCTTCCCCTTGACCACTGCCTCTCCTACAAGAGCCATGTATCCAGATTGAAGCTAGCAGGGTTGAAGAGAAGAGATACCTGGTCAGAGCAGATGGTGAGAGAATTTCAGAGAAAGACAATTATTTCTCAAAAGGAACACATGGAGGTAAGATAGGAGTTTTACTTTATTATTTGTAGGGAATGAGTGAAGTCTCAAGTAAATGTACATTGTTTGATGTATACACACTCATGTCAAGTTTTCCAATGCTTCAGTCCCATAGGAAATGATACATCCTTCACTGGGGTAAGCTTACCGAAATGACAAAGCCTTCCCCCAAATGAGCCTATGCAAATGACAAAACCTTCTCTCCTGGTGTGTGTTCAAATGTGAGAGTGTGGGAGGAAAATGCGTACCATAGCTTTCTTACCATAGATGCTTTCAACCTGAAGACTGCTCCCCAACAGACTGCTCTTAATGAGGTCAGTTAAATCTGCTTTATTCAGCTGTAATCAGTAACTCTGCCTCCTTGTCCAAATCTCCAACCTGAGCTTCCCAGTTGCTGTGAGTTCTCCATCAGAGAGCCCAGCCCACCTGACCTTAGCTTTCCTGTGTACCTGTGTTTGTCCTTTAATCACTCATTTATTACTCTAGGCAGGTTAATCCCCATGGCCACACAAGAATACAGTGATTGCTACTTGTTTAGAATATACCTTCTTTCTCCCAGTACTCAGTTTAGTTTTACTGCTTAGCTCTTTTCTGCCATATCACAGGTCAAAGCAACTTCTTTATTCATTAACAAATAAAAGCAACACATATACAGAAGGACTTCTGATATCACATTACTATGAGAGTACTACATTTCGAAGGTGACTTATTACCTTGGATTTCCATGCACTGTGTTTAGATAGGACCTGTGCATCGGGAGTTAGATTATTCCCCATGTCTGTTAGTATGGATAATTCTTTCTCCATTGCTGACTGAGTCTTTTGATGTCTATTTGCTGTTAACCCAAGTTGGCAGAGTTTGGATCACCTGTGTTTTGCCTGAAGTTTAGTCTTATGGCCACTTGGTGTTGATGTGCAAATGGGGTATCAGGAGCAGTCGTGATACACCAGGTACACCTTCTGACCACAGAGACATCCATAGAGTTAGCAGACTTTACTGAAGATCCTCAGAAATCTGGACTCTAGCAGGAGTTGGAGTCCTACCTTTTGGAAGTTGAGCATGGCTCTGTCCAGTTTTTTTTCCCTTTGCACATCTATTCCTTCTACCTTTGGCTGACATAGCACTTTTTCTCTTCTCCTTGAAAATTTTCTGGGAATGTTTTCTGAATACTTCTCAATTCCTGTGTGTCATTGCTTCTCTTGACTCGACAGTTTTGAAAACCTTTCTTTAAATAAATTCTGAAGTATTTCTTTAAATATTCAGAGAAATTATAGTTCCTGTTTTACATGAACTCTAAGATCCCTTTCATGGCAAAAGACGATGACATCCTATTCTCTGTCTTTGTCTCTCTCACTACTCTTACCTATCTTTTCTCTATTTTAAATCTGAAGATTTTAACAGTAGTATTAAGGAGGTGACAGGCACAATTGAATGTGGATTCTCTTCAGTGTGTCCTGGCCTCTCTGGCCTTATAACCTTTTTTTTAAAAGTCATTTTCCATTTAATTAACACCTTTGTAATCTTGCATATGTTCATGTCCTTGTAATTCTTTTCAAAAGATTCTGATCTATGAGGGAGACCAAATTTTATTTGGTATTTGGCTAGTATTTCTTTTTATATTTACTTATTTTATTCTTATGGTAAAATCACTGCCCTATTTTAATATAAAATATGTTTTTCTTTCCCACTAATTTTATTCTAAATGGTATTTGCATTTTTTCAATGGAAACTGTCTTCAGTTACAAAGTTTTCTATAGTTTTAAAGAGGAGAAAATTTGTTTCTTTTCACAGAAAATAGGCAAATGAATCTCAGTGTTCTAGGGATTCTGGTAATTGTTAGCTTTTGCACTCCAAAGCTGTTAGTGTGCTTAAAATGCTACTTCAGATTTTCAGTCTTCCAACAGAGAAATGATGAAATTTAATTAACTTTACTAGACTTGCTTGAAAATTACTTATATTACTACTTATCACTGTAGATTTTACTTCGCAACTTGGAACTCCAGAAAAACATTTGAGATCCTTATTTCAGTCCTTTATAGCATCCCTATTTCCCTTCTGCTCACCATTCATTTTGTTTGCCTTCTTATTTAAAGGTAAACAACAGAATTTATTTCGAGTAGTTTTATTTGAATAAAATCTGTGTTAGAAATTACAAAATTTTCCACATAGTCCAATGTTTAACCTTAATTTGCATTTTATATTAGCAAGTTTCTCTAGTTGGGTACTTTTATTACAATGGATGACTCATTAACCAAATTGATAGTTTGTATGAGAGTTCCTTGTGAGTTTTTCAGACTCTGAGTTGTGACATATATATAATTTAATGTATTTGTTATTGAAGTATAATAAAAATAATAGTTTCATTGCCCTAACACTTTCTGGTTACCATTGATGGGTTTATTGTCTCTTTAGCATTTCCCTTTCTTCATGGTCATATGCTTGGAGTGTTATGATTGTCCTTCTGAGTGGCTTCTTTCACTCAGCAATAGTCATCTAATAGGATTCCTTCATAAATTTTGTAGCTTAGCAGTTCATTTCTTGTTATCATTAATGCTCTGCTGTAGGTATGTGTCATATATTTTTATCCACTTATCACTTGAGTGATATCTTGGTTTCTTCTTACATAGAAACTATGGACAGATATATTATAAAGTTCTCTCTTGTCTTTGTCAGTAGAATACCATTCATAGCTTTATTCAGAGCAATTTTTTTAGCTTAGGTACTAGATTAGCCTCTGCAGAGATTTAGCCAAAGCCCGTGACCCCAGGTGAACTTCTAATGAATTTCCAAGTGACTCCTTCAGTATATCTATGTTACAGGTCAATCTATTAACCACAGATACTGTCAAGACCAATAAAAGTCTCTCTTTGTGAGTTTGTATTTTTAGTATATAGGAAAGTAGTTTGTTAGGCCTTATACTTTTTGAGCAGTGGATGGGGGTTGGGTGGGGAAAAGGTGGGGGAGTGGGAGGATTGGAGGGAGGGGAAACTGCAGTTCATATGTAAAATGAAAAACAACTTTCAAATAAAAACTGCTGGGCAGTGGTGGCACATGTCTTTAATCCCAGCACTCGGGGGGGAGGGCAAAGGCAGGTGGATCTCTATGAGTTCGAGGCCAGCTTGGTCTACAAGAGCTAGTTCTAGGACAGGCACCAAAGTTACAGAGGAACCTTGACTCAAAAAGACCTCCCCACAAAAAAAAAATTAAAAACTATCTTATAACAAGAAGTGGGCATCAGTAATTGAAACAGGAATAAATCAGGAAGACCTCTGTGTCAAAGATAACTTCAGTGTATTCACACTGGTCTGGAGTTGTCAAGACGAAGAGTCCATGACATAGGCCTCACTGAAAACAACTCTGAAGTATGAGAATTAGCAAATCAACACCCACTTCATAGTAGTCTGTGGCATTTCCTTTAAAATACACATGTATCTTAAATTCCACTTTTTATTGTGTTCTAAAAACCTGTCATGTGAACTCACACTGAAGGATATGAAGATAAAACCTGCTGATGCCATAATTCATTAAAATTATTAAAAGGCCCTGAGTAATGGGTCAAAAGGGAAACAAAAAGGACATGAGGAATAGGTCAGAAGGGAAACAGTGAAAGGAATACTATGTCTTCAGAGGGGATACTTATTATTATGAAAATATGATATAAAAACTTATATTATTATCATAGTATGGCATTACTTTTGTATGTTACATCCCTGTTAAATTTTCCACTTAATTCTGTGGAAAGAGTTCCATTTTTTTATGTGATATTCTCTTCTATTTTTAACTGAACCCCACCTAAAACTCAGTTATCTTCAATATTTCATTGGTACAGAAATCCAACTAGACAACAGTATTTGTAAAAGTAATTGAATAAAACTCATACAACATTTTAGGAACAGAATATGACAAAAATAACAGGTGGGGAAGGACTAGAAAAGAATCAGTTGTGGCTGACATTACTGATGCTCTTGCATATATTGATGAACTGGGATGTTTCTGAAGCCCATACTCAGACACACAAAATGTATCTTATAATAAATGAATATGGATCTAAAACAAAATAAAATTAAGACTTGCTGATTAGGAAAAGCTGAGGCTGAAGTAAGAAAATAATTTTTGACTATGATGCCATAGTCATTTTCACCATGAGGTCAAGATACCAATGAGAGAAGAGCATGTGCAGAAGTGATGAGGAGATAACGGGGGCAAAATCCAGAAGGTGCCCCTTTTATGTCCCCCAAGGGAGGTGCCAAGTAATGACTCATAAGCTTAAGATCAAGAAACACTTGACAGGTACTAACTGTGATCTGATTAGAGTGTGTGTCCTCTCCACTCCCCCTCCCCTTCTATCCTCCTACTCATTATCAAAACTTCCAAAATCTCAGGTAGAAAAGACTCAGTGACACTTGTTTATCTTCCTTTGCATGCATTTTAACATTTCTCGGTTATTTCTTTTTGTCAGTTTCATTCACCCTAATCCCAATATCTAACTTCCAATTATATTAACGTTACATGATTTAGGTCCTATTGCTTTGCTAGACAAAAGAATTAACCTTCACTTAGCAATTTAAATATTCAAATAAAGACTGAAGTAATTACAATTGTAAGTAACCTGTTATGGACCATGTGAAAGAAATTCGTGGAGCTCCCAGAAACTAACGGCTACTGGGAAAATGTTTCAAGGTAGCCTAGTGGGGTAAACCATGCAGCCCTCTGTCAAAAGACTGGGAGGAGAGGTCATTTGTCTTTCTTAATCTGCTGATGAGAAATTATTTAACATGTCCACTCGGTAATACAGACAACCTGGTAGAAGAATCCTGACCTCTCAGGGATAGATTTCCTTTTCCATATGTGTGCTTCTGGATTCTATAAATTAGATTGTGTATATACCCCATTCTTTCAAGATGCTCTGTACCCTGAAGTGAGCAGTGAAATGCAGTATTATATTTGTGGACAATCTTTGGAACTAACCATATTTTTGAGCACTTTCCAGTGATAATAATGTTAAATGAGGTATAAATTACATGGCAATGGCCTTGGAAAATGTTGCTTAATAAAGAGGAAAAATGTTGAAACACTGATAAAAGATTAAAAATTCAGGTTTAAAATGGAAATGGGACTATTTGGAGAGCTACGATGAAGCAAGCACTTTGTCAGGTCTGCTCAAGCAGCAGTCAGGGTTGACTTGGGTAAGTGTGAGGGCAGATGGATGTCTTCTCTCTGTTCTGATTTCTGGATACCAGTATGAAGGGAGACTTCAATATTCGTTGGCCAGTGTAATAATAATTATATTGAACCCATAATGATCTCTATTCATCTTTCTTACTAAACCCAATATGAAAAATAATCAACAGGGTGAAAAACACAAAAAGCTAACTCTGACTCCACACCCCACAGAGCCAGAATGAAATGAATTAGTAGAGGCCCAACTTTTATTTAAAGTGATAATTCTCAAATAATTTAGCATAGTGATTCTGAGGATATGTATAAAATAGGTCCTATTTTATACTAGCTTCACATCTAGCCACTGTGTAAAAAACTAACAGTGTTGCATTGAGATTATTAAGTAGTGCTAGTATGTATGAGGATAATGGAGGATATATGCTCTTGGGAAGCTGCTTCAGCAAGAGAGTTAAATTTATACTGATACAATCATTTTTTTGTGTCTTGTTTTATTCCAGTTAAAAAAAAGCTCTAAGAAAAGCCCAGAGAGAGTTGTATTTAAAAAGTTTTAAAACAAAGTTTCATATATGTCAGAAAGGCTGACCTTCCTGGGAGTGGTGAGAAATTCCCTGGCCTGTTGCATTGTGACCTGCCACTAAGTCACTGAAATATTGATTCTGAGACACCATTATTAAGATGCCACCCTGTCAGAGATGTTTGTCTTCACTTTGTATTTCATCTAGCAATTATTTGGCATGACTGTGTTTCTTTTCCTGAACAGCAGGATTTTAGTATTATAGAGCTTTAGAGTAAGGGAGCATTTTGCAGACCACTGTCTTTTAATCAATCATTATTTCATTATGCAACCTTTCTCATAGAACACAGAACCCAGTGTCATCCTTCTCAGATGCCTTTTGTAATGGTCTGTCCTGACCCTTTAAGAGACAAGCCCTGCCTACCCTCCCCCACCCCAGGCAGGCAAATCTGCAGTCCCTTCCTTTTCTGTCTGTCTCTCAAAGAGGTAGCTGCTGCTATGGCTCCTCTCCTCTCTCTCCCCTCTCTTCCAATCTCTCTCTCTCTCTCTCTCTCTCTCTCTCTCACACACACACACTAAGAGCCATAAACTGTCTA
>LOJH01018564.1:299-12580 GCA_001685095.1 Ellobius talpinus
CTGCCTCTGCCTCCCAAGTGCTGGGATTAAAGGCATGCGCCACCACTGTCCAGCAAGAATGAGTTTTTAAAATATCTTTCCTAAAATCCCACCTAGGAAAATAAGAGTGAGTTTTGATCTGTCCCCCTAATAGCAACTTCTTGGCTGCTAAAATAATCTGCTGTACTAATAAGCTTATTTCCTACCTCACCACCCAGGAGAGACTGAAAATTGGAAATAAGCAACATGGGGCTAGGGATATGGCTCAGCCAATAAAGTGCTTGTTGTCAAGCATGAGGACCTTTGTTTAGATCCCAACAACAAAAATTGGACCTGGTGGTATGTCCGTAACCCTAAGCAATGGGGAGGGGAGATAAAGTACTTCATCACTGGCCAAATTGCTGAGGTTCAGGTTCAGTCTAAGACCCTGTCTCCAAAGAATGGAGAATGCCAGGGAAAGATGCCCGATGTTGACCTCTGACCTCACACACACACATACACAAAGGACCACATACAGATACCACACACAAACCATACATATGCACACAAGATTGAACATGAAAACACACAGACTTTCCATTTCATATTCCGAGACAGTTGCAGAAAGGCTGCTAAACTTGCCCAACAGGACAAACAGCACATGACACAGTCAGCCTGCCAGGCCGAATTCAGCACAAATGCAACCTGCTGCCTGACAGTATCTTACCCCGTCAGAGCCACAATCCTGCCACCTCCACCTTGCGATCCACACTTTTGTTTAATGCTCCCATTCCAAACTAAAGGCAGGAAATGGAGCTTGGAGGCACTTAATAATCACAGAAAAATAAATAAGCCAACAGTGTCTCCTTTGCAAAATGGAAATCAATATGAAAGACAAAAAGGTCAGAGAATGACGTCAGTTCTATAGGCTCAAGTTCAAAATAAAAGACAGTGTTGAGGTGAGCACTGTCTCAGCATGGGGAAAAGAACTTCCCTGGGAGCCTGCACACCGCAAACAGAAGCCACTGTTTACCAGGCTGCATGCACATCAAGACAGAGACTCATCCTTAATTTGTGAAACAAGCATCTATTTTTATTGTTCATCCACTACTTGCTAGGTGTCCTGAGGCCAGACCGGGTTCCACTGGTACCAAAGGTGCCCAGCTGAGCATACAGCGGCACTGGGTATGACAGTTTACAGCCCTCACAACAAAGCCCAAACTAACTTTCATGTTAACATTTACCTTTGAGTGCACAGTGTCTTCAGAACTCAAATTCAATCTAGTTTCCTGCCACTAAACAGCAGGTGTTTTCCTAAGCGCAAGTCTAGGAAGGACAAAGGCAAAGGTTAGGGCTGAAGAGCCCTCTGAACAAGAGAAGTTCAGAGCACAGAGTCCGTAAGCTCATTTGGAAACTGTTTTCCATATGCTAAGTGGCTGGAGGGTGTCCACCACAGCCCTGAAATCGGATTACTCAAAGCTGACCATCTGTCACTCTCCTGCAGGGACTTGCAACACAGCAACATTTCTGTAGTTCTGCGACAGTGCCCTGCTAATCTTATCTTGGACTATGCAGAAATGCATGTTTAAGTAACTAAATTTATCTCGTGGATTAAAATAGTTGCTTTCTTTTGAGGCAAAAGCGTACAGTAAAGTCCCAGCAGGATAGAATGTATCCCCGGAGATGCTGCGTGTTTTCTGTACAGTGATACAGATGGCAAATGCTCCAACCATTAACTCCAGAAAGTAGAGCAGGGCAAGATGGGAAAAAGGAGAACACACTGCCTCCCCGCAAGAAGGGTTCTATTCAGGGAATATTAGAAATCAAATATGAAACCATTCCAAGGTCTGATTTCCTTGGAAGGTGACACTGTCAGAGCTGCTCTTTAAAATGCTGCCAGTGCACATGAGTTACAAAATCTGTTGCTACTTTTGGGTCCTAAGAAGGCCACGGACCAGGGCTCAGCTGCATACAAGTCCTTGACAAGATCAAGATGGTCGAAGAGAAAGAGTGACAGTTTGCCCTATGTCTCATCCTAGGGACAAAGGTCACCCAACTTGTCTCTAGGAAAGTTGTCCTTTTTACCCCCAAGATGTATTTCCACCAACATCTGCAGGCAGAGAACACGTGGCTGACAGTCAATGTGAGGACAGTGATTAGGAAAAATTCTTATCCAATTAAAATTATTAAGACTGAGTGGCAGTATCCCAGCAGAAGCAATTTACTTCCTCGGATGGCTGGCTGGCTCCTTATTCCAGAGTGTTTCCTACTGGGGATTCAGAGCTTGTAATCTATTGGCCGCTGCAGCCTTCCAGATTCTGCATCTCTGAGATGAACCAGTGCATAGCACTTATTAGCAAAACTCTGACACCAACTCTGCAGACAGAAACACAATGATGAAGATGAAGATGAAGATGATGATGGAGCCAGGACATCTTAGGGCTCCTACCCTCTAGGCCCTTGTGTGCTAGAGAAGCCACGAGAAGCATGAGCAATCATCACGTATGGCTGATGGCATAAAGGACCCCGTGCTCATAGCAACACTCAGCAAAGTGTGGAGAAGCCAAGGTCTAAGAGCTTTTTTTTATTCCATTAAAGTTAAGTACAGCTTGTTAGAGCAAGTGTGCGTGCGTGTGCGTGTGTGTGTGTGTGTGTGTGTAAATATGCATATTTAAGAAAAACATCCACCCCTTCTCACCATTTCAACCAATTAAATTAACAGGGTGTTTCCATGTTCCCTTTTAGAAACAGGTGATAGTTATTTATCAAGAGAGGTAGGGACACAGGAGCATGGTTTCTCAGTAGAACGGCTTCTTGCAGATGTGTTCCCAGCACTGAAAAGGACTGAGGGAATACAGATTCCATTCGACAGCCCCCAAAGGACCCCAGTCAGTCTTGAGTCATAGGTTCTTGAGCTACAAAGTCCTGGGTTCAAAACCTGATTCTGTCCCCACCTAGCTGTGTGGCTTAGACAAGCACACTCACCCCCTTCGGTCTCAGCGTCCTATGAGTCCAAGCACAGTAACATCCAGCACACAGGTCTGCTTGGGATGGCACATACACAAAGACTCACCCATCTGCCTGCTGCAGTGAAACTGTGTCCCCCCTTCCCCCAACATATTTAGTCCTAGCCTCAATACATATGGATGTGAACTTAAAAATTATTATATAGATGCAACATGAGTCAGTATTGACAGAAATAAAACCAAGAGGCAGGGCTATAATTCAACACTAGGACCCTTGCCCTCCATGCATGAGGCTCTTAGGTTCAATCCACAGCATAATAAATAAAGGAAAAAACTCAATGCTATTTGACGTCATGTTGGAGTAAGGTGGTCCCTTAAGTCCAATGACTGGTGTCCTCATACGAAGATAGACATGTGAAGACAGACACTCAGGAAGAATGTCATCTGAGGATGAAGGCAAACCAAAACTATGAGGAAAATTGTCAGCAGCCACCAGAAGCAAGAGGAGGTGAGGGAGAATTCCTCTCCTGGTTTATAAGATGCATGGTCCTACCTACTTCCCAGTTTTTGGACATCTAGACCAACCTAGGACCTCAGCTCTGCTGTCTCAAGCCACCCAGTTTGTGGCCCTGTGTTATGGCGGTTCACAGAAACTGACAAACTTCCTGATACAGGAACAGGTTCCAGTCTAGGCAGCAAGTCCTAAGGGCTTGAGCAGATCATGTCTCTAAAACCTCCTGGGATGGGGCTGGAGCAGAGCTTGCTGGGGAAACACTTCCCAACGTATACAAGGGCCTGGGTTCCACTCCTAGCACCATTAGAAGCAAAGAAAAGAAGAAAGACAACTGTGGATTAACCATCTCAGTCAGTCCGTCTGTCTGAACTCAAGGTGGAGTTCAAAAGCAATTTCTATACTAGTTCTTTATATTACTCTTCATTTTATCCAGTGCGATGAAGGACACATTCAGGGAGAAAGCCACAATCAAAGACCATGTTAGTTATTAGGGTGGCTGAAAAAATTTGTTTAACTTTCAGAAAGGGTGAACTCTTCAGAATCTCTCGGACATAGGCAGATTGCTCTTAATAACCTCCCCACCCCCCCTCCTTGCACACCAGCCGATGTACCCACGTTCCATGCCAGCACCATCACCATTCTTCGGGCCAGAACTAGTAAGGATGGGACTTAACAGGTGACCTGGCAACACACCAGCCCCAGCACCTCAGGTCCAGGGCCTCAGCGAAGCCCTCTCAGCTCTCTGCAGAGTGGGGAGCAACTGAGAGTACTTCAGCATCTATCCCTAGAATCCTCCAAGTCTCTCTCCATAGATACCCCACACAAAACCCCACCTAGAAACTACACAGACAGTTCTCTGTTCACACTCCTGATCCCTTTCAATGATGCAGTCTCTCCACTGCAGAGGCTCTTAACTTTGGCTATGGTGCTGAGGCCAAGTCCCCACATACCATCCAATGGCAAGAGCCAGGGGGCTGCTTCAGACATGGGAACTATCCCAGGTCACTGGGGACTTGCTATGCAGTCCAAGCCCAGGACCAGTGTCCTAGGACTTGCCCTCTCATCCCCCCCAGGGCTACTGAACCTGCTGCTGTGCTTTCCTCTGCACCACAGGTCACCCCTCTGGTGCTCACACCTCAGAAGTGAGGCAGAACATACCCCCTCACTGCTGTGCCTGGCGTCCAAACACCATTTCATCTGCATGATGAAGATGGTGATCTTTCTTGCTGGTCATACGAAAAGCAGATAAAATAAGATGGTAGACAGCAAGGAGCCTCTTTCCCACTGAGCAGGCAATAAAGTAACCAAACCAGAGACAACTGTGGACTCAGGCCTCCTCATCCCTCAGCTGGGACTTCCTTTATGCAGTCCCTGGAGGTCAGGGCTGGGAGGGGCTCCCTGACTTCTCATTCCAGCGTGGGGTGGGGGCACAGAAGAACAGAGTTGTTCTAGCATCCAGAAGCAGCTCCCATCTGGTGCTGGAGGCAGTGTGAAAACCTCTCCTGTCTGCAGAGCATGTTGGGGTGGGGCATCTTGCTGCTTAGCCTCCCTAGGTGCCCCTCATGCCTCCAACCTCATCTTTAGCCCAGGAAACACCAGGGAGATGATGAAATCCCAGTACCAGAGGAGTTATCAGTATGGGATGCGGCCTGGGACAGTCACTGAGAAACACAGGGTCAACCCCGTTGTTCAGTACAGTCAAGCAGGGACCTTGGGTACGAAGCGGAACTATCCGCCAAAACTCTTGCCTGGGAGAACATAAAACACAGGCGAGCCGCCTACATTTGGGAATTATTACAAAGGCTGGAACACCTGACAGTCTCCTTCAACCACTAAGGCAGGACTGTTGGCCCCCGTTAAGAATGCCAGTCTCATGGGGACAGACTCACACACTGGGCAGGAAAGGCCAAGGACCATACACAAAGCTGATTGACATCTAACCTTTGCCCAGCTCACTCATGGGCACAGGCTGGGGAGGGGGGTTAGAAAGAGGGCACACAGGAGGGTTTATGCACACACACACACAGGCCTGGGAGGACATAAGAACAGGACAATTACACTTCAACCCCAAGACTCTGGTCCTGGTGGTATGCTGAAATGTTCAGTAGATTTGATTTCTTAACCCTTTCTTTTTCCTCCTTTCTCCTCTTCTTTTCCTTCCTTCAAGCTTGAGAAACATTTTATAAGAGGTTGAGACACAGGGGGGCAGGGCAGACAAGCTGTAAATCCCACAGCTGCTAGGAGGAGGGACATGAAGGGGGAGAAAGTTCTACCTTTTGAGTTAGGGTCCAAGAAAGCAGGCAGCCTCAGAGCAGCAAGGAAGGGCTGTGAGCAGCTGTGGGAAAGTGGGAGGAGAAGGGTGGTGAGAGGAAATGGTGAAAAGCCCCAGTGTCAAGGCGCACAGACTTAGGAAGCCATGGGTAATGGAAGCAGGAAAAGAAAAGTCATATTTTCTGGGTTAGAACTCACAGCCTCAGGCAGGCTGAACAGCTGAGTGCTGTAAGCAACTGCCTTCTTATCTATTTCTACTCTTATTCTCCTGGCCCTTTTGAAGCCCAATAGCTCATTGATACCAGACATGATTGACCAGGACACAGAACGGCCTAAGAGACCCCAAAACAGCAAGTCTCCAACTCGCCTAATGGACTATATTCAAGGTTTCCAGCAGGGCTTTGGAGGGGGAAAGAAAGAAATCGGAGTCAAAACTCCAAAGCACTTGGGAGGTGAGTGCTGAAGGATCAAAAGTTCAAGGTCATCCTCAGCTACACAGCAAGTTGAGATCAGCCTGGGAAACATGATATTTCATTTAAAAAGGCAGGAAAATGAACTCTGGGATGAGATATTTCTCTTTTATCTTCTTGGCTATCTACAATCACCATTTATAAAGCCATGCAAGAAAGCATCACTACACAGAAAAAAATAAAAATTCACTATATATAAAAAAATTCACTATATAGCCCTGACTGGCCTTGAACTCAGGGGTAATCCTCCTGCTTCAACCTTAGAGCACTAGAATTATACTACATGCCACTGCCTGGCTCTCATTTTTGTTGATGCTTTTATTACTTTATATCAATTATATATAACAATGGATTCTATTGTGACATTTCCATACATTTAACATATTTTGTGATTTTCATACCTATATTTAACATTCTGATCATATTCAGCCCTGCTCTGTTACTTTCTCTTACCCCTCCGCACTTCCCGATTCCCTTTTTTTCCCAACTAGTACTCACCTACTTTCATATCTTGTTCTGTTTTCTTTATATCTCAATGTGTATCATTTGGGCTGTGTACAGGGCTATGGGGACCTTACCAGTTGTCACACCACTGAAGAAAAGGTCTCTCCCTCTGCCAGCACACAATGAAAAACAATGAAATGTACGCCCTGGCAGTGCTGCAGCTGCATGGGCAGCCCTTGTGTGGCACTTCTGTTGAGCCTGTCCATATTGGGTTTCATGGTCTAAGTTGATGAGGACGCAGCATGCATTAACTATGTAGAAATCCTCAGAGAAGGGTGGGGCCTACTGGGCCCTGGCTTTTGTCTTCTAATTGAAGAACTAAATTATGTCCAGCATAGCTGGACACACCTGTAACCCACTACTCAGGTGGCTGAGGCATGAGGATCACCTCAAGTTTAAGGCCAGATTGGGCTTCATAGTGAAATCTTACCTCCAAACAAAACTCTGAAAGTTGTAATGCTGACCTGCCAGAGATGATGTGCCCACTGGCCAGGAATGGATGATGGTATAGGGATAACCAACTGGTTTCTGGGTAGATTTGAGGTCTGCTCTACAGAAAGAAAGCCAGGCCTTGTGCTGTAAACCTGGTCAAAAACCCAGGACTCAGGAGGCCATAGGCCCTAGAGGGACCTACTATTGTTTAGCTGTTTTTCTCAATGGACACATTGTACTTTTTATACCAATAGATTAAGGAGGTGCTCAACCTTGACCAGAGACGGTTCTCTCTGAGGTAGACAACAGCTAATACAGAGACTCATGACTACTCATAAATACATGCCTCCTGTGTCCTCAGTCCCAAATGGGAGACCTATATCAACCACCCCACACATACCCCACTCACACCCAGGCTCAGTGGAAGAAGGGGTAGAAAGAACTCAAGAGCCAGGAGATGGGAAGGCTGCTGTGAAACACTGCCTGCTGGACATGACTTGGCCAGTGTACTCAAGAGTTCATTAAATCTGTGGTGACCTCTTCAAGATCAGGCCAACAAGATCAGTGCCAAAAAAGAAAACACTAACTGGACTCAGAGGGTTAAAAAAGAATAATAACTATAGGAATGAGATGTGTTGAGATGTGTTGAGAAGTGTTGAGTAGGGGTAGATATAATCAAAATACATTACACACACAACACACACAACACACACAATCACTCTTATTTGTCAACAAATAAATAAAAGACACAAAGAAATAAGTAACCAGGCATCAAGCCAGTATGCACTTTTAATCCTAACTTTAACTTGAGAGGCAGAGGCAGGCAGATCTCTGTGAGTTTGAGGCTAGCCTGGTCTACACAAGTTCCACGCCAGCCAGGGCTACACAGTAACTTTGTCTTAAGAAATGAAGGGAGAGAAGGAGAAAGGGAAGAAATAAAAATGACAGACAGGCAGGCAGGACTGAGAAAGTCTCTAAATAATGCCACCTTAGCAATCATCATGGCTCCCTCCCAAAGACAGCAGCTCTTGTGATAAACTGGAGCCATAAATACATGTAACCACAAACACTCCTGAACTAGTCAGGATTTTAATTGTTCCAACACTTGATAAATTTAAAACAGCAGCCCCTCCCCCAACCATACTTGTATTCCCTAGCAAATCCCAAGGTCTGCCACCACGGTGTCGAGTCTTGGTCACCATATAAAGTGTGCTTTGCCACAGCAGAGATATTTACATGTATGTTGCTATCTACTGACCAGCAGCAGGTGGGGCAGTCTTGTGACACCTGTGTACAGACTGCTGCCGACAAAAGGCAAGAACACTATACCACAGCCAAGCAGGACTCTTGTGACACACTTTCAACCTTGACACAAATGAACACCCATGTGTGACTTGTCTCAAGTTCGTCCGACACCTCAAGGCTGTTAAGAGAAACTGCTAGAAACTGCTCTTGGGCCTTAGGTCAGTAAAGTTCTTGCTACACAAACTATGAGGACCCCAATACTCACATTAAAAGCCAGGCAAATCGAAGTGTGCTTAAAATCCCAGAGTTGAGGATACAAAGACAAGAACTCCCTGTCCAGCCTAATCAGCAAGCACCAGGCTCCAGGAAGAGACTATCTCAAATACAGGTGGACAGTTCCTAAGAAATGACATCCTCCCTCCCTCCCTCCCTCCCTCCCTCTGTGTGTCCTTCTCTCACTCTCTTACATGCATACAAGCACGTTGAATACATGAACGTGGGGATGAAAGCTCATGCCTATGCACACATGAACATACCTAAATAAACCATTTGGGGGACATCTGAAACACCTGAGGGATTATATAAAGCCTGAACAAGAAGAAATTACCACACTGCTATTTTGCAAATCCCCCTCCCGACCATTTTTGCAAACCCTCTCAATGTAAGGGAGCACTTCATACTAACTCAGGGTGTGGTCAGTGGCTGAAGGTGTGACTTGGCAAAGGGGTTCAAAAAAGCAAATAAGGCTTGTTCGCTCCAAAAGCAGGGGACAAGCCTGCATGGGGGACCATACTCCACTTGGCTTTTCCCTTCCAATGCTCAAGACACAATCCTGTTTTGGTCCACAGCCCAGGGTTGGTATGGCAGGGGAGTCACCTATTTTGTTGTTACTTGTAAAGCTGTGGGAAAAAATGCTGCAACCAGTTATGAAGGAGCCGAGTGGGCCAGAGAATCTGGAGACATGGGAAGGCTTCTCATAGCTCAGCACAGGAAGCTGAGCATTCCCACAAGAGGGGGTCAGAGCCTCAGAACAAAGCTTCCCTGTAAACCAAGCTATCTCACAGGCACAACCTAAGACCACCAAGGTTCATGGCACTCTTGAGTAAATCAATTTCCTTTGAGCAAAACGATATTTTTATGCTTGTTGTTAAAAAAAAAAAACAAAACCAGGCAGTTTCCCATGACAAATGCACTCATCCAAACATCCAGCAACCTTCCAGCCACTCCTCTAGACAACATCACTTCTGGCCAACAAGTGCTAGCCAGCCAAAGCAGCACCTACGGAGCCCCCTGCATGCTAGGCCCAGGGTTCAGACTATGACAACACGGCCCCACATTCCTGAACCTGATCCTCACAGCCACTCCCTCCTAAAAGGATGCATGATGAGCCTGTAAGGAAAAACCGTGGAAAACATCACATTTTCCATGACTTTTGCACCACTCCGAATACCAGTTTGACAGATTTATGAAGCCCTTGTGGAGTCAGGAACTCGAGAAAAATATACAAAGACGTTCACATGCACAGACAAAAGCCTCTCTGGGAGGATTTCCACAAAGCACAGTATAGACAGATCCATTACGGAGCCACTTATTATATATCTAAAGCCTTTATTTTGGTTTGAAGGCAAGTGGCCAGCCCCCAAACCTCAAGATCAGCAATAACATATGTTAGGTGATGTTTCCTGTCTTTTTACAGCTAACAATACTGTCAAGTAGCCTAGAGAGAGGAGGCAAGACACTTTTAATGCTACACAGCAACACACAGAGCCTGCAGGCCAGGACACCTAAAGGCTGAGACAGGAGAATAGCTGTGAGTCTGGGTTCAACCTGAGCTACAGAGCCAAATTCCAGGCCAGCCAGAGCTAGAGTGAGAATCTGCCTCAAAAAGCTAGAGGTAAGCTGTGAGTGGAGGCACAAGCCTTTATTCCCAACACTCAGGAGCCAGAGGCAGGTGGCTCTCTCTGGGTTCAAGGCCAGCCTAGTCTATGTATTCAGGACAGACAAAGCTATGTAGGGAGTGTAGCTCAGTCTTGGAGCACTTGACTAGCATGCATTAGACAGCAGGTTCAAAAACCAGAGCCACAAAAAGAATGGGAAAATGAATTCAGAGGAAGACGGTGGCTATGGCCAGAGGGGAGCAGAGCAAGCCCTTCCTAGTCCCTCTTTCCTGTCTTATTCTATTTTCTGATCACATGCCCCACTTGGTGTGGATATTCTCTGAGAAATGGGGCTTTGGGAGCTGATGTCACATAGGTACTTCAAATCTTAGGCTACAGAGACGCAACACCAAGCTGCTAATAGGAAATTATGACCCAGAAGACAGGGCATCTTGAACTAACAGGCATTCATCCCTCTTCCCAGCTCTTTCACACCCCATGAGATGTGTCTGCCATCTACAGAGAGGGACACAGAGTTCCTAGATTTAAAAAAAAAAACCACTCCAGTAGTCAGGGAGGTGAGAGGTCCGGGGAGGTGAGGAGAATGAGTGAGGAAGTGTGGTTGAAGATAAACACCTATGTGAGACCCAAATTCAGCCGAGTTCTACCCTTGGCTCCCTTCCGAAGTGGAGTATGAAAGTCAACCCTTGCCACAGGGTTTCTACAACACACCACCCCAACACTCCCTGACAACAGGATCCAGCTCGCTAATGACTAAGCACTGCCCCAGGTGGTTCAGATCCACTTTCCCAATTACTCACAACCATTACTGGTTCTGTGTCATCAGTTCAATTTCACAGAAGAGGAAACTAAGGCCTAAGGACATCCAGATAACAGAAACAAGATTACTTTCCCTGCCTCCTAACGGCATCCACTTTACATACAGATAGAACTGAACTGAGGATGTGTTGGGAACAGCCTCCAAAACCAAACTAACTTGCAGCATTTCACTTAGAACAAAGCCCATGAAATCCAAAACAAGACTTAATAAACCTGGAAACACTAAGTCATTTTTTTTCTCTTAGATGAAGTCAGCAGGGAAAAGTCAAGGTGATCTCAAAATTTAACCATCACCACATGGGCCAGCAATCCCATTTTTAGGATACATGCTATAAAGGGTTGCGAGCAGGGACCTACAGATAACTGTACTGTCGGCAAACCCACCTCTCCGGAACTCATTTCCAATAGTCAGGAGGGCAAAGTAACTCGATGCCCTTCAATGAACAATGGATGATGTGTGTGAGTGCATAAGATGGAGCATGAGCCTTGAGTACATTCCTTGGGACACCTGAAGATACCTTGCTGAGTGAAATAAGAGACACACAAGAATAAATGCTGTATGACTCCACTCTCAGAAAGATCAAGAATAACCAAATCCATAGAGGCAGGAAGGAGAATGGTGGTAGACAGGAGCTGGTGGGGAGGGGAGGGGAATGGGCAGCATTTCCATGTGAGGATAAAAGTTCTGGAGGCAGATGGCAGTAATGGCTGAACCTCGTGAAGGGCCACTCAACCTCATACTCTTAACGGTTTAGGTGGTGATTCGAACGATCGGTATATTTTTGCCACAATATTTTTATATGGGTTAAACCATTAAAAGCAGCTGTGTTGACACATGTCTTTAATCCCAGCACTTAGGAGGCTGAGACAGAAAAATGACAAGTTCAAAGCTAATACAAGCTACAGAGCAGATGTAAAGTATTTCAGGAGAAGGACGATGCCTGTGTGGAAATCAAATAGAAGACTCTTAACTGCCACATCTCTTTCACTCACTCAGGCATGAATGAGACAGTCGCGGGAACCCATCTTTTAAACAGTTGTTTCATGGGAAAGAGCTAACTTCAGGTAAAGGATAACCAAGCAAACCCGTCTCGGGCACAGATAAGTTCCTGAACCTCTTCCCAGCTCTCATCTACAAGAAGATAGTCTCTTGGGGCTGGAGAAATGGCTCAGCAGTTAAGAGCATTGCCTGCTCTTCCAAAGG
>LOJH01018566.1:4982-17422 GCA_001685095.1 Ellobius talpinus
TCTCTCTCTCTCTCTCTCTCTCTCTCTCTCTCTCTCTCTCTCTCTTTGAGAGAGGTTTATAAATTCATGGACAGCTAGATGCTAGGACAAGAGACAAGGAAAGAGCTTTGGGAGGTTTGGGGCTTTTAGGTGAGTATGTTCTGCAGAGATCATGTTCTAAGCACCATAGGTAAGATTATGAAGTTAAGTTAATCAAACTTTAACCCTCACCTACACCCCATGTCCAAGGGGTCACTTCCATGAGAATGGGGAGGAGATGAAAGCTGTGGGCATTATACTGGTTGAGCTCCTCTGTGTGTCAGACCACAAAAGAGATGCTATTAGTTATTATTATCATTCAATTATATTATTATATTATTCAAATAAATTATTACATTGCTATTCAAAAGGGGAAAACGTTCTCAGAAGGTTTGAGCATCTGCAGAAAAGTCGTACAAGAGCTGAGGACTGGGGTACAGCTCAGTGAGTAGTGCTTGTCTAGCATGCCTAGAGCTCCGGATTCTACCCTGCACCATATAAATGGTGTGTTCTGCTTTCATTTCTGTTCCTGCTGAAAAGAAGCATCAGGGAGGAAAAGTTCATTTGGTTCACAATTCCGAGTTACAGTCTGTCATTACTGGAAAGTTAAGACAGGAGCCGAAAGAGCTAGTCACGGCACATCCACTGGTGAGAGCAGACCAAGATGAGTGCACCCATACTGCCTGATTGTTTGCTTGCTAACTTTCTTTACTCTTACATGGTTTATAGCACAGCCTAGGGAATGATGCCACCCACAGCAGGGTGGGTGTTCCTATACCACCGAACAGTGGAGATAAGTCCACACAGTCGTACAGATCACCCTGATCTAGATAACTCCTCATTAACTCTATCTTCCCAGGGTATTCTGGGCTGTGTTGAGTTGATAGTTAAAACGTACCAGCCAGCATGGCATGTGATGATGAACGCCTATAGTCTCAACTCTGGGATAGAGGCAAGAGGATGAGGAGTTCATGGTCATCTTTGGCTACATACCAAGTCTGAGGCTAGCTTGGGCTACATGAGGTGCTGTCCTCCCCTCCCTCGAGGGAATATGGAGCATGCCTGACTACAAAGCCCAGGTTCCTTCTCTGCCAGCTGCTGCTCCGTAACCCACCAAGTAACTGAGCAGCAACCGTGCATCCTGCTTCATTTGGATACTTCTAGCAGTTGCTTCACATTCCCAGGCACTCATGGGAATTTGTTAAAAGCTTTCCTGAAGTTAAAAACAAAAAGTCAATGGAAGCAAGGGAAGAGGTCTGACTTGGCTAAAGCAAAGTCCTGCGTCATCTCCTGCTACCTTCCAGTCCTCTCCAAGCCCCACAGCTCCTTGGAAGAAGCTGAATTCTGAGTTATGGACTAGAACAGATTCCCTTGAAACACAAGACACAAATAAAAGTGAAGGATGCATTGTCCTCTTTCCTACTTTGTACAAAATATGCCTATATTTTACTCATAATTGGACTTTAGATAAATTATACCTGAAAAAAAATAAAGTAGTTTGTTTTCCCAAGCTTACTTCTTACCCTAAGAGGCCTGCTGCTCTGTTATTCACAGCCAGGTTCTGTCTCCACCAGCACTTGACTCCTGGACTTGCCTTTGTACATCTTAAATCCTGAAAGTACCTGCTCTTCTAAGACTTCACAGGGTCTCCAGACACCTGATGACATCAGTCTTCCCATCCACTCTGAGATTTACAGACTCAACAATAGGGAAGGAAGGAAGAGTTAATACCGTGCATGATTTCCCCAGAGTAACGTATTCTAGATGAAGGGATGTGTCTGAGCACAAGACTTCACCTCTCAGGGGGTGTTCTCAACACCTTGCCATTAGCTTCTTAGCTATCTTCCAGGCATTTCCTTCCTTTCTTGCTTCTGTTAGCTGGTCCTGGCTCCTGTCAACTCTTCTCCTGTGCTGACTACGCAGTGGCATCCAGGTCTCCTGCTCCATCTGTCAGAGATACTGTTTCCATGTTTACTCTTTGTGGGGGGCTTTCTTCACACCACTCCATCATTTTTGTCCTGATTTGTAGGGAACCCTCTCCCACAGAACACAACCTCCCCTCCTTTGCTGAGGATTCTTTTTGGTCCCACCCAACACCCAGGAAGCTAGGAAGCCTTAGGAACCATACAGCTGCCTTGCTTCTGGAAACAAAACAAAATGGAATCTTTGATGTTAAATTGATCACGGATTTTTTTTTTGAGCAGTATAAACCTCTCTGGCTACATCTGCATGTGAATAGATGGGAGGGCTTTGGCAGTGGAATCTTCAATGAAATTAGGTCTCCTTAGGATTGACGCTCTTTGTTTTCTCTGGCTTTGTTTCATCCACCATTGTGAGCACCTGCCATGAACCACATGGTGTAAACCCCATTCCTGCTCTTAATGCATATATGTTCATATATGTAATTAATGCCTAACAAAGGGGTTTTAGCTATCTCCATTTTTATCTTTGTCTAATTTGAATCTAGGGCTACACCCTGTAGGCTGGTCAGGAAGCTCCTCGACAGAAATCGGGCACAAGTCCTTCCCAGCTCTCTCTCTCTGTGTACTTCTGAAGAAGTCCTGGTACCTATTTCCTATGGTATTGTAGATCCCGTATCCATCACCATGAATTTCAGGAAGTCAGGAAAAGAGGCAGGAAGGTGGGCAGCCTGTCCCCCTTGAGGTCCATAGTGTCCTTTTGTTTCTATTCCATTGCCCAGAATCTAGTCAAATGGGGGGGGATAATGGAACAGAATCTACATAGCACGTTACTAAGAAAAAACAGTATTGTCGAAACTGAGAAAAACTCAGGAATCTTAGCCCTGGCTGTCAATCTCAAAACTGCTAATGCTAGCTTCTCTAATGAAACCCATTGTTTTGTATAATTTATACACACTAATACAAATGTCTGAAATATACCACTGGCTTCCAAGTCAGCAGTAAAGGAAAATAAGCATCACGCACATATTTTTCAGGATTTCCTTAACAATGTGATCATACAGAACCCAAGATGGGGGCGGGAGAACTGTCTTCAGAGAGCATCCAAAGTGTGTTCTTCTGCTTTGGCATTTAACTGAAACAAGGGAGCACACACACTGTGTATCTTCTTAAGTTAAAAAAAAATTGCCAGCAGGACTCATAGTTTGGTCCTCCTGGCATCGACTCTCTGCAAGCCTTTTCTTGGGTTGTTTGGAGTCAGAGCACTAGCTAGCTTCCCTCAGACCTTCCCCCTCCCACCTTCCTCTTAGCCAGAGTCCTTGAAGTATGTTCCCTATACAGCAGGTCCCCTGCCTCTGTCGACTTGGTACTTACACAGCAGGCACAGCCACCTTGTCAGGCTCTTTCTTTTGTCTGTTTGGTAATTTCAGCTGGACTGAAAGGACCTCACCAGCTCAGCTCTTTCCCTCCTTCTGCATCTGCCCCATGGTGCAGTCCTTCAATAGGTGACATTGGCTTCTTTAAAGCTTCTAAAAAGAAAAAGGAAAATTTGTTTTTTATACAGGTGCACTAATTATCCAGCATGTTTGACTGACGCATGCTGGGACCCATCACCCATGGGGCAAAGGAAACTGCTGAAAGTCAGCCTGGTCACCAGGAAGTCAGGGCTGCAGTGCCATGTCACTGACCAAGAAAGTTCAGCGGCAATGTGTAGTGTGACACCATCTCAGCCACGGACAGCTCCATAGTACTATTTACAACAGACTCTGCAAAGCCTGGGGGTGGTAATGGGGAAGAGACTGGCCAATGGTAGGTGAGTTGTAAGGGTCTCTACCAAGATGAAGACAGTTTAAAGCCGGCTGAAGGTGAGCCCAGCTGTGTAGGCTGATCCCATATCACCAACACATCTAAGCAGAAACTGCTTATTTGTTCTGTTCCCAGCACTTAGGACTCTCCAATCCCTAGAAAAGTTGAATAAATGCTTGTTCTACCTCTCCATGATCACAAGATGAACAAAGATGGAGAGGACTTCTGGTCCCTCTTGTCTTTAAGAGTTTCTGTCTTGCTCTGAAGCAACTTCTTTGCTTATGCTTAGTAACAAAGCTGACTGCTCCCAACTGTGTGTGTCAACCCAGCATTAGCTCAGGTGACTTGGGGTACAAGTCCACTCCGCTGTACTATATGAAGGGAACACTTGGGGCTGGAGCATAGCACAATGGCAGATTCCTTGCCTTGCATGCCAGAAACCCTGGTTCCAACCACAACTCCCTGGTCTTAAAAAGTGAATGCTTGATGGCTTTTATATTGTCTTTTATTCAAGTTTTTTTAAGAAAATAATGCCTAGTGTATAGTTTCTATGGAATGCTACATGTTGCAGAAGCCTGTGCTGACAGCAACAGGAAAAATATGCTCACAACACACGACGTAGAAAACAAAGGCGTGACAGAAATTTGGAAAGATCCAACTGTTTTTAAAACATGCACGAAAACAAGAAGGTTGCCCATGTGGCTCCTAGATTTTATAGAGACTTAAAATCATGACATGGACGTTAGAGCGAAGCTGTCTAGGAAAACAAAGGAGACGGATGGAAGGGGACTCGGGAACAGAGTGCAAGGACAGATTCATCCAACGGCAGTGTGTGCTTGTGTGAAAATACTCTCACGTGATGCGATAGTGAGTGCAGTGCACATATACAGGAAAGTTATACAAGCGACTCTAAAATCCCACTGAAACAACAGCAGAGGACTCTAAGAAACCTTGTAAAATATTAACGCTTTCTATCTGGGTGCTAGGATAGGGGATGGTTTATAAACTATTTTTCTGTACTTGGCCATTTATTAAATGTCCCCCAAACCAGTTGTTAAACATAAAATATGAGAGCACTGTGTCGGTGGAGGGGAGGACACTTTCTGCAGTGAGGTAGCCACTGGCTGGGAAGGGACTCAAGCACCTATAAATAACCGCTCATCCATACTTTTTAGTAACCCTAATAAACTCACTGGGTCACAAACAACAACCACAAAGCGTGAGAATAGAAGGTAGAAGGGAAGAGGTGCTCAGAGGGAATGGGAGAGGGACACAGAGGGTGGAGACGTGGCTGGGACCAAAATATGCTGCATACATGTATGGGAAGGCTGCAAGGAAACCTATTATGTACATTTAGTATATACTAGTAGAATAATATTACATTAAAAGTTCTTTTCTTAAAAATCTAAAACTCAAGGAGGAAAGTGTTTACAGTCTGACAAGAAAAGATACTGTTCCAAGCTTTGGGACAGAAAGAGCTGTGGGATTCATCTAAACAGAGGGACTTCATGGAAAATGACCAGAGAAGCCAGGCACAGGATCTGCTTGCTGCTGATGTGGCTTTAATTAATATTATTTAAGTTTCTTCCCCTGCACAGAGATGTTCTGATTGCTGGAGTTTAAACACACCATCAGCAAAATTGCCTCAAGAAACTTACGTAATCATGTTAGAATTGCATTTTAACAGTGCACATTAATAGCTCTGGAGGCTTCAGATTAATAAGCAAGTGTGGTGTTCCATGGAAAGGAAATGTGAGGTTGGCATTCTTTTTGTTTATCTGGTACTTTGCCGTTTTCAGTGGCCAGCGAGGACTGCAGACTGGGGTGATGTGAGAGAACATACAGAGCACCCACTAGGAACAGCCGTGTGCTTTATGGTTTTACAGGGGACAGGCAGATCCTGTAGGGAGGAAATACTGCCGAGCCCTGGCTTGACCTCTGCTCCCCCACATGCTATGGTGTTCCTCCCGCTCTACATTCTGATTTGTCTGCTCATTCATCTTGTCTGGTAGAGGACAACCGTCAGCACTCATGTCTAAATCTCATATCCTGCCTCAGACTTTTTTCACTTTCCAAACCACAGTTGAACAGATAGAGAGGGAAGACAAGCCCTCACCCCAGTCCAGGGGGCGGGGGTGGGTTACACAGAGCCATACTGAGGCTGCAGTCCTACAGGAAGAACGACTCTGCCCCTCCAGCACAGACAGAGTGCTTTCCTGGCATGCAAGTGTGTGGGGCAACAGCTCAGATTCCCCTTCAGATACACCCCAGGTTCTTCTGGATGCCTGAGAGTTCTGATGTATCTGTCTGAAGTTGAGATCAACTCTAGCTTGCCTAACCCTGAGCTTCTGCCCTCTAAGAAGTCTCAGAAGCCTGTTATTCTCCTTGGGCCAGGCACCTGTGCTCAATAATTCAGTTACGTCACCCACTTCTTTGGCTCTGGGTCCCATCCTGCCCCCTCCTGTCAGAACTTTCCATGGCACAGCTTCTCCACCTCTTAAGGCTTTCCTCAGTCTTCACTTTTGACCTTTAAGAAACAAAGACTTTCAGTTGGGACCAAAGTGGGGCTAGCTGTAGGCAAGTGAGTTCAGATTCCTTAAGTCCATGACCTACTCTCTTGTCCAATTCTGGGCCCTTCCTTTCATTTCCTCTGTTTGGCAGATAGGTGGGTGCAGCTTGTCTACCATGGAGGAAGTTGTAGTTCACACGGGTTCGTTCCCTACTCGGGATCACACAGCCAGCGCAGCCTGGATTTTTAATCCAGTCTCTCTCTCCTTTTATAATCTTAAACACGTGCTGTCCCATTCATCACAGATCTCAAGATCAGAGCCGTGGATGAGGCTGGGTGGGGATGGCGGAGGGGCCCAAACGGCAGAGTGAGGCAGGTGGTGCTGTCAAGTGAGAAGACGGGGGCAACGGGGGATAAATTTTCCGTCTGTATGCTACCTTTGTCTTGAGAACCAAGAGCTTTCAGTTTTCTTTAGGGTTGGTTTTGGTTTGGTTTGGTTTGGATTGGATTTTTGCCAACAATGAAAAATATGTGCATGTATTTTATCCTGAAACTCAAAAGGAGGCAGAAAATATGCTGCCTGACCTTGGGTGATGTGACAGAGACTAAAGGGTGAAAGAAAGCGGTGCCATGTGTCAGAGATTTTTCTGTCAGTGCTGCCTGGTTGAGGTAGCAGCTGTCATGGTGTAGTGATGATGGGATGCAGGGCGCATGGGGCTGAATAAATGCCTGCGGCATGCAGGAGGCTAAGGGGAGATGTGTCTGACATTGATCAACTCCCTGTGTGCCATGCCCTCTACTGGCACAGCTGGAGCTGTCCAGATGCAGACTCCTCTGGAAACTGTGGTCCCATAGGGAGCCTGACACCATGCTAGTACAGTCATACATACCATTTCCCTAACCCTTATCACAGCCTCGAGAGAGGGTACCATTGCCTCAGCTGAAAGGAGATTTAGATGAATGCAGTTGTTCATACCAGCATGTGATTTGAAATGACACCGGAAAGACTTCCACCAGGAATTACAACCCATGTTGTTAATACCTGTGCCTAATGTCTTCCCTCATTGGGGCGCCAGCTCAGACACCTGAGTCGGGAAGCTTGTCCCAGCCCTGGGGTTCCAATGCTGCAGCTTTGGGCTTTAAAAGGATGCTAAAACGAGTGAGTTGGGAGTCCTCATTCTACTACTCTTCCCACTTGCTGGAGATGTGATGTGAAAAGTAAAGCTGAACCACAAGAGAACCGTAACAAACTGGTTTCCAACTGTCCTGTCCATAGCAGACGACAACTGGAGGTGCTCTCAGTGCAACCATTCCACAGGTTTTCTGACTTCAGATATGGCGGGGAGCTTTGCAATACAGCAGGATTCAAAAATAAATAAATAAATAAAAATAAAAACCCAAGCATATGAAAAGGCAATCTTGTACTGTGAAGAGGACATGGGGATGAATTAAGAGTCCTGATTCTGCAATCTAGGGAGATAGCTCAGTCAGTAAAATGCTTGCCAGGCAAGCATGAAGATCTGAGTGTGATCCTTAGCACCCACTTAAAATGGGTACAGCAGCATGCACCAGTAATCTTGGCCTTGAGAAAGTGAAGACTGGAGGATGCCTGGGCCTTGATAGCAACCCCTTCTTACCCAAATGGTGAGCTCCACATTCAGAGAATGACTGTCTCAAATATTAAAATGTGGGGAATTAAAAGACTAGGAAGACCCTAATATAGACCTCTGGCAACACACATGGCTACACACATTACACACATACACACACACACCACACACATACACACACATACACACACATATATACACCACACACTTACACACACACACACACACACACAGCCCTGCCTGGGACACACTTCAGTGTATCAATGTTTCTGTTGTTTCCTTGGATGAGCTGCTCAGAGTCCTTGCAAATGGGCTGACATTGAACTCCTCCAGGATTTACAAGCTTAGTGGCAAGGAGGTGTGACTGCCATTTGGAGAGCAGTTGGCTTCTGAAGTAACTGTGAGTAGAACTGAATGGGAAGGGGGCTGGCGTTCCCTAAGTTCTGGGTCAGAAGCCATGCTAGATTTTCCCATGATTTTCATTTACTTCTCACAACATTTAGGTAAGAGAACCATCTCCATCCCCATTTTACAAAGGATGAACTATTAAGATCTAGAAGGAAACTGCCAAGGTTCAGGACTAGATCCAAATTCATTGTGTTGTTTGACCTCCATGAGGTTTGTTACTTTCTGAAGCTTGGTGTTTTTGGTTGGGTTTTTCTTTTTTTCTGCTTCTGTTGTTATTTAGCTTTATTTTTATTGTGATCAGATAGACTATAAGAAGTTATTTCTATTTTTCTTTTATTTATTTTTTGTTTGTTTTGTTTTTTCGAGACAGGATTTCTCTGTATCTTTGATGCCTGTCCTGGAACTAACTCTTGTAGACCAGGCTGACCACGAACTCTCAGAGATCCACCTGCCTCTGCCTCACAAGTGCTGGGATTAAAGGAGTGAACCACCACTGCGTGGCCTGAAGGTTTCTTTAAAAGAAGGCTGCAAGGACTGCCAAGAAAAATGTATATTCTGTGCCGTTTGGTATCGAGTTATCTGTTGGGACCATTTGATCTCTGCGGTTCTTCACTTAGACGTTTCTCTGTGTTAGTTGAATGACCCACTGGTGAAATTGGGTATGGAAGTTACTTATTAATACTGTGTTAAGGTGAATCTGTGATTTTACATCTAGTAATGTCTGTTTTTAGAAACCGGATGTTTCCATTTCCCATGCTTAGAATTACAATGTCCTCCTGATGTTCTCTTAGTCAGTGTGACGTTACTTTTATCTCTTCTAGAAGGTCATAGGTTGCTTGTAGGTGGTACCTGCTTGCCTCTTGGCTCATTTTCTTTGAATACCTGTTTCCATCCTTCCACCCTGAGTAACCTCTGTCATGGACGGTACATTTCTTAGAGGCAACACATAGATAGCTCCTGGTGTTTAATCCATTCTGCTAGTCTGTCTTTTAATTGGAGATTTGAAACCACTAATCTTCAGAGTGTTTATTTGATGGTGTTTATTAATTCCTGCCTACCTAGGTCTTGGTAGTGAGGACCACAGGACCTTGTGATTCTTCAACAAACTCTCCTCTTCCGGATGGGGTTGAATTTATGCTTCCCATGTGTTGTAAAGCTCTGGCGCCAGCCGACTCTCATCATGTGAGCTGATAACTGTTTCTGCGACAGAAAAGCCCATGGACACAGTTCGAAATTTTCTCATATACTCTTCCTGTGCCTTAAGGCAGTGGTTCTCAACCTGTAGATTGTGGCCCCTTTCAGGGTCAAATGACAGGAGCCACATGTCAGATTCCCTGCATATCAGATATTTACATCAAGATTTAACAGTAGCAAAGTTACAGTTACAACATAGCAACAAGATAATTTTATGGTTGGGGACCAGCATGAGGAGCTGTATTAAAGGGTCACAGCATTAGGAAGGTTGAGAACCACTATCTTGAGGCTTGGAATGGCTCTTGACCGAAGGACACTCTGCTTGTCCTGGCAGCACATTTGGGGAAAACACACGGGTACTACAGTTACCTGTCTCCACAGTGGCTCAAATTGTGGTTTACATAGAACAACTTGACAGATGTTTGCAATGATTACATTTTCTTTGACAGGCTATTTCTCCTGGCAAGTTTGTTGATATGTTCCTGTTCAAAGTGTCTTTTGACCTAAATATTTGAATTATCCAGTTTTATCAGGAAGCTTTATCTCGTTCCCTTTCCCTCTGTTTGCCAGGAAACCTAGTAGTCGCCACAAGAAAGGGAAGGTAGAAGTAGCATTGGTAGACAGAAGCGTTGTTGGTGAGAATTGTGTGTGACAGAGGCCTTGTCCGTCTGCTAAGAATCCAAGACTTGATTTTCTTTCTCATGCATAATGACAGCAGTGGGCACAGGTGTCACCGGCTTAGCATCTCCTCCTCCGTCTCATTGTGATTCTCTACCATGGGGTAGAGCTTGTTTGCAGAATCCAGACCACATCCAGCTTCCCAGAGAACCAGCCCCCAATGAGCAGGAACTGTTTCCACACATAAACCCTACAGCAGAGCACTGAACCAGCTGAACAAAACAGTCTATTCTCATCACAATAATGTATTGCAGGCTAATTATTAAACATTTTAATGCTCTGAATAAATGCATTAAAAGTTTTCATCTTCATACACCCAATTCATTAGATAATTTCATTTTAGAAAATGGAAAAGTAGGTGTGATTCATTGTGCAACGCATGAGCAGTTTACTAATTGATGCAAGGTGTGAGTGTTTTCTTAGGTATCTCTGTCCTGGAAACATGGCTTGTTTCCCAGACCCAGCGTGATAGCTAGGCACTCCGGGAGAGCTCTCACATGGGTCAACGGATGACTATGCTAGCGTAGAGCTCTCATTTAAAGTCTAGAACAGCCTTCATGTTCCATAAGTAGAAACCCAAGCATGGTTCTAAAAGACCAGTAAAAAGTAATTGGCTCTCCTGTGGTACCGAGAGTGTCTGGTTCTGTGACACTGACTGACTGTCACAGGATCACCCCAGAGTTCAGTGATATGGCCATTTGTATTGTCCAGAGGAGAGAACTGAGATTCAGAGGACATTTGGGAATTGCTGAAGGTCACACAGATCACAGGTAGCAGAATCAGAAGCCATGTCTCCTGGGGCTGCGATAGTTTTCATCAGATCAGCTCTGATGGCTGAAAGCCACCTCTTTGAGATGTCCTAACTCATGTTACTGCACACATCATGCCCTGTGTCCTTGTTCCTGCCAAGGGTCAGCTGCCCTCGATGGACCACATACAGGTAGGTGTGAGAATGGGGAGACCTGGTGAAGAAGTGTGCTCTGTCACCACCCTCTGATGTGTGTGCCCAGGGTCCTTTGTCTCATGCGCCTGCGCAGAGAAAGACTCTGAGAACAGCCTGTGAAGCAGGTGAAACCCAAAAGATTGGAAAGATTAGTCTCTGTCCTTCAGAAGAGGACCCCTGCCCAGGTGCCAGGATGGTGGGCTTGGACAAGTGCAAAGAGGGAGCAGGCAGAGGCTCAGCCGCTCCTGGCCACCTTTGCAAATGCTACCGAGGTTGTTGCTCTGGCAACCACACAGCTTCCCTCTCCAGGAGCCACTGAATGGTTAGGAATGGCAAAGCTCAGCCGCAGGTGCACACTTTCTGAAACAACTGGAAACAGACAGAGAAGCCCCATGGAAAGAAGCTGTCCTGGGAAAGGAGGCCCTGTTTGCTTGGAGGTGTGGAAATAGATGCTGTGTCTATTTTCAGTTGAGTCACCACTTTCTGGAAGGTTCCAGACACAAGTAGGAGTCGTGATAACAACAGTGTTCATCTCTGTGAGGAAAAGCAGAGTAGCCCTGAGTTCAGACCTTCCTCGCCCTGTCAGTGACCCCGTGGGAATAGCTATATGGAAAATGTGTTATTTTCAAAGGGAGAGAGTTCTCATTTCTGAACTACCCCAACCCGCACTGTCCCCACAAGCTTAATTACTGTTATTGTTGAAAGCCCTGCTCGACAGAGCTATGGACTGGTTCCATCCAGGCCACACTACTCACTCACAGTTACTTTCAGAGGAACAATTCTTCAAGCTTCTAGTTACTGCAATAGAATGAAGGAAATGAGGTTCCATGGGTGTGGCTTCTCTGTCACATCTAGAAGACACTATCCAGAAGTAGGTCCCCTGTTCTTACCATCTTTCAGCCTCCATTTCCTCTCTGTCTCTTGACCCTTAGGTATAGGGGTTATGACATGAATGTGCCAATTGGAGCAGCTGGCTCCCCGTGATCAATGATTTGCTGCATTGTCACACGTTATGGGGCTCTCTAGTGGTTGCCGTCTACTGGGGGGTGCTTCTTTGATGAGGGGTGGGAGCTACACCTACCTGGGGGTGTACACCTACGTATTTAGAATACAGTTAGAATTTATATTGGTTTCTCAAAAATGACTTTTCTAGGTTCCATGATCTCTCCAGCCATGTACAGTTTAGACTGCATTGTATGAACAAAACCTGTATAATGGCAAACACCAGGTGACAAGCCAACATGGGTAGGGTGGCTTTCACAAGGCCCACCCCTAGATGAAATACTATGGGCAATCAATTACTACTGAGAGATGGAGAGTCAGTTGGGGTTTCTCTCTCTCTCTCTCTCTCTCTC
>LOJH01018568.1:0-21690 GCA_001685095.1 Ellobius talpinus
AGGACCAAGTTCTGTCCAACAGAGCGTGAGGACTTGAAGCCAGAAGCTCGGTGTGCTACCTAAGCTCCAACACAAAAAATGACTATGGTTTTGTGTTCTTTTCAGGGGCCTTTTAAAATGTAATTCCTTCTGAAGTATTCTTCAGGGTGAGCTATTTACTCTGAAAAAAAAAATCTTACATAGGATTGCTTTCTAGAGGGAAATAGAAAAGAAAAATGCATTATTATTTCATCAAAAGCTCTTTGCAGTTTCTGAATGAAAGTAAATTATCAACAAAGTACAATGTCCGAACCAAGAATGAAAGGGGACCAAGTAAGACAGAAATGTTCACTTTGCTAGAGCTACAGAGTTTGTAAGGAAGGCCCATGTGGGCTAGAGCCTGCTATACTGCACTGCAGGGAAGCAGATGTGCCCCTGGTGCAGGTAACTGAGCAAGTGAAGTCCTACTAAAACAACGTGTGTAAGCTTGAACTTCTCTAGTCAGTGTTTTTTCTTTTCTTTTCTTTCTTTCTTTTTTTTGAGAAAAAAAACAGTGAGAAGATGCTAAGCTGTTGGGCTGCTTGTTGAGTTATGGAGGCAAACTCAGATCCCACTGTGACACTCTGGGGAGAATTTACACATTCACTTTTTTAGATTGACACTGAAGAGAGATGGTTCTTTTGGTTGACTTTTATACGTTAACACCTACCAACTTCAAGCTGCAAAGCTTTAAATGAAAATGGAAGAGTAATTAGCAACCTCTTTGCTCATATCCTTCTTGAAACCCAGCCCTATGACTGATCCAAAAGACAACTCTGCACTCTTCACGCCCCACACCCACGTTCTTCTCCCACTCCACAAAAGGTACTTCTGGCTTTTTTGGATGAAAACGAGAAAGTACAGCAAGCACCCAGCAAGGCTCTCTACCTCCCCACTCCCTGTACTCCGGGCCACAGTCCTTCCCAGAGGGTTCCTGTGGGCCATGGCACCACCACCCTGAAGCTGATGGGCTGCCGATGTCTGCTATGTGCATTGGGTGAAATACCTGCTCATTCTGTTTCTCTAGGAATTCTAGGTGCTCGAGTTGGACTTTTTTCAATTGATCCATTTCTTTCGACTGTTTCATCGCCAGCTGGAAAAAATATGATCAATTTCAAGTTGTAGTCTCAACATTACAAACGATGGATGGCTTATTAAGCTTATCATTTAACTGAGGGTGACCATACTTTTTAAAAAAAGGAATGAAAAATATCACGAAAACTGTTAGGAGTTTAAATTCATAAATCATATTGGTCATATCTTCTCCTTTCCTAAATCTTAGCAAATAACTGAACACTTCTGCATGACTGAAATTTGGCTTTACATAAAATGCTGTCAGATCATTTCCATACTGACAGCAGTAAGAGGTTGCTTTGGCTTTTGGGGAGGGGCAATGTTGGAATATTTAAGATACAGAAAAATAATGAAATTAAGCAACCAGCTTGAAAGGCTTGGAGGCTAGCACAAGTTATTATTCACAGATTTTTTTTCAAAGAGGAGTGTCAAGAAAAGCATGAAATACTCACTCTCTTTCTTTCTTCTAGAAACTTTTTAGTGTTGCTGCTGTTCAACTCCCTGACTCGCCTAAAAACAATAGAGACAGATAATAGCGTGACACCATACGGGATTCACATACAGCCATAAGAACCAGTCTTCCCGCACCACATTTTCTGGATTAGATCATTGCTTCCTTTTCCCTTAATCTTTATTCTAGTATTTTCTGAACACACAAAATACTTAGGAAGGCATAAAAAGCAACCGTGTACAGATCACTCAGGTTAACCAATAATGTTTCTTTATGGTCTCCGACTTTAAAGATCTTTTTATCTTGTTCAAGTAAATGCACATTTGCCTGCACGAGTTCATTTGCACCCTGCATGTGCAGGAGCCCTCTGTGGACAATGGAAGTGTTGAATATTCTGGTACTGGCGTTACAGGCAGTTGTGAACTGCCATGTGGGTGCTGGCAGGCGAACTGAGGTCCTCCGCAAGAACAGTAAGCACCCCTAACCACACAGCCATCTGTCCACAAGTAAAAGAGAATGTTACATATGAAATTTAAACTTCTTCTGCACTCCTTCAGATTCTATTTTCCCTTCTTCCTCTCCTTGGAGGAAGTACTGGGGCTAGCATAGGCTTACTTAGCCATATTTTAATAATTTTAACTATATATGGATGTGTCCATGAGAAATACCTCTAAGTGTTCAAACTTTGCTGTGCATAAATCACCCAGAGAATCTACCAAAGATAGACTGCTGTGCTCTCCGCCCCAGAGTCAGACTCAAAAGGGCTGAGGGGCCTGGGCTTCAGTGTTTCTAATGAGATCCCACATAGCACTGATGAATACTGCTGGCATGCTAACATCATTCTGTGTGTTTTAATGACTTAGTAGGGTATTTTTGGCTTCCTTCACAAGCCCAAGCTTGCAGCCTTGCTTGCTGGTAGGATATGGACAACCTCTTCTTCATCCTATGACTCTGTCTTTAACCCTAATTTGCATTTTTGTACACCGGAGCGTGGGACTGCTTTCACAGACAGCTGCCCAAGCTTGATTTACGAGACGCTGACAGTTCTGCCCCTTTGTGGGTGCATCATGCTGTTTGAACTGTGTCCCTGATTGTAGGTGGGGTGCTTTTCATGACTATGCAACATCCAAATGGGTGGGCTTCTCTAACGACAATGTCTTTTCAGGCTCTTCCGTTTGCAGTCACTTCATGTGTGTTTTCCTTTTCTCTTTTAAAATAATAATTATACTTTGAAAATTTATATGTGTATACAACGTAAATTTCCTACTACCTTTCTCCAACATCCCACAGTGCCCTCAACTAGTCTCCCTCCAACATCTTCTTTTTTATTATTAACATTATTAATAACCTCCAAATCCAATTAGTGCTGTTTGTATTCATGTAGATGTGGGCTGTCCACGGGGGCACGTGCATTTTTCTAAGTAATTCTCCACTCTACGCATATTTTCAAACGTACCATTAGCATTATAGAAGCCTTTCAAAATTATTTTCCTCTTTTATTTTCAGTTTTCTTTCCACACACCACTAATTTGTGCTTCTTCTCTCCTCCTGATCGTTCCTGCTGACAGTCCAGTGAGGATCTCATCTGCTCTCACAATTTTCACAAAAGCCATACTTTCTGGATGCTTTCTCTTTCTCCCCCCCATTCTAGTACTTTGTGTATTTTGTTATTCATTTTGAACTGGGATCCTGGTATTCACTCTGGTTTCTACCTTTATATCTTCTTTGAGCATTCACAACATTAATTTTGGCATCTTTTAGGAAATATGCTTTTCATGTAAACATCACTGCAGTTTCCATCCATGATCAACAGTGCTTGCATTTTCATTTTGTTATAAATATCATTTAATTTCTGTTCAAAAGTCTTTTCTGACCCAGGAATAGAATAACATTTTAGTTTCTATTGGTCTTGCTAAGTCTTATGATAAACCTTTAACTTTAGTCCTCAGCAGTATGAAAAAACGGAAATCACAAGCATATACATGTGCTACTTAAGGGGTGGTTGACTTGCTGGCACAGAGGTTATTATCGTTACTTTAGAAACAGCTATTTGTTGATGCTTTATGATCAGATAATGATAGACAAAAAGTTTCAGTCAACAGATATACATCAAAATAAAGATAATTTTTTTAGACATAGTTTCTCCCTGTAGCCTTAGCTGTCCTGGACAAGGCTGGCCTTGAACTCAGAGATCCACCTGCCTCTGCCACCTGTCCCTCTTTCCAGTGCTGGGATTAAAGGCATGTGCCACTACACCCAGATAAAGACAATATTTTTAAAGCCTGGATAATGGCATTAGCAACACCTTAGAGTTTTGGGTGATTTGAAAGTTGAGTATGGTAGCTACCCCACTCACCCCAGAGCTCAATATTCTGAGACAGGAGGATCTTAGTGAGTTCCAGGCTGGCCTCAGAAACACAATAAGACATTGTATTGCAAAAAAAAAAAGAAAAGAAAATTTGAACTCAGGTGAACTTAAGTCTACTTTCTAATATATTTGATAAAATACAATAAAGGATGATTTAATAGCCCAGTGAATTTTATATTTCACTTTGTACAGCCCAAATTTAACAACACTGTCGAAAACAATTCAAGTTAAAGATTATCTCCAGGTCAAAATGACTATGGAGGGCCACTAAGATGGCTCGGTGGAAAAAGGAACCTGCAACTAAGCCTGAGAAGCTGAGTTTGATCCTTGGGACCCACAGGAGCAAACCGACTCCTGACAGTTGTCATCTGACCTCCACATGAGCACTTTGTACGACTGTGGGTGCTCTTATGTGCGCTCTCTCTCTCTCTCTCTCTCTCTCGCTCGCTCGCTCGCTCGCTCCTTTCACACACCATGCTCACATAAAATAAATAAATATAATAAAAAGATAAACTACTATGGAATTCCATTTCCCTTTGGTGGGGTATGGCATTTACCAAAATTTCACTATAAAAGATGAGTTAATTGGTAGGATGTTTTGTATTTTGTCATATTTTGATTTACTATTACCTAGCATCATTCAATAGCTGAAAAGAATAAATGCAACTGAGGCAGTTCTGCTCGAAACATCAGCACCCACTGAGTATCCTAGAACGCTGGGGAGTCGAGTTAAAGCACAGAGAGCCCACTTTTGTGCTGCCAAGTCTTTTAGGAGTCCTAGGTTCATGGAGTGACACGCGAGCCTGAAATGCCAAACTCCTTTTCCTCTTTGGTCCCCAAGGGCTAATCTGTATTCTGTGTTTTGTGAAGCAGAAAACAGCCTTTCAGTGGCCCTGGTCTTCAGAGAGAAAGCCATCTCACCAGCTATCACCCATCCATGAGCAGGACCCTTGTTGTCCACAGCTCCCACAGTTCTGGCCTGGTCTTTTGTCTGTGAAACTGAAAGCTTCTGGATCCTCAGAGATGGATGATGGGTAATGAGGTGATTGTTATCTGTGTTCCCTGGCAACACCCCGCTATAGGTAACACAGTTACTGAAAACCACCTCTGGTTCCCTTTAACAGCTGTAGTGAAGGTTTGCATATAACACCTGGTACCACAGCCTTAACAGGTCTCGTCCCACCCCATCTTATCTTCCTGTCTATTTTGAGGAAGACCCCTTGCTTGGTAAGTCACATCCAGATTCCTGCCTCAATCTCTCCTTCCAGACAGCTCACCTAACTCATAGACAAACCATAAAATCTATGTGGAAGCTTTATATATAATCCCTGATGTCGAAGGACATAAATCAAAGTGAGAAGCAGCCTTTCTGACACTCATAACCATCACATCCAGATTTGATGACACCTGAAACTCAGAATCATTGCATCCAGACTTGCTGACACCTGAGCCGGGGAGAGATTAGCATGACGGTTTGGTAGAATGCAGGAAGAATGCTACAGAATTAAATCGATTATTGTCAGGTTTTATATATGTTGTGTGAATATAGATACAGTTTACCAGTGGCAGTTATCACGAAAATATTGGGAACTACTACACTATTGCAGTAATAATTTCCTTCCATAGCAATTGTACTAACAGGACTCTTAGGACACTCCAGTGTTATAGTTCAGATCCATGTTGAGTTTACACAGTCTAATGTTGTTGACACTATCCCAGTAAACCAGACTGTCCCAGTGAGCATCTTCACACTTACCTTTCCCTTTCTGCCTTATTCTTGATAGATTTATCTTGACTGATGGCTTTACTATTTTCCATAGAAATCTTAGCCTGGTGGGCTCGCATCTCCTTGCTTTCCCTATGAAATAAAAATAAGAAACAAATGAATGGAGAGGCATATGGTGGAGATTAAGAACTCCATAAGGCTACAGTTGAAGGTTAGGAGTATACAGATAAAGTCCTGGTGCTTACATAAAGTGATTGCTTTGTGTCACACGCCTTAAAAGGGTGCCTTTATGATATATAACATGAAAAGCAACAGATACAAAGACAATGTGTAACAACAAGGCTGAGTTCAAATTCTTTACATGCCTAAGCTCATGGAGTTGTTTTGTCCTTTGGCAAAGGAGGGAAAACTATGGCTGAGGAGAGCATTGCCACCTAGTGGAGATGTGTGTTGTGGCTGGTATATTTGAGCAAAGATGCTGTATTTACTCAAAAAAAGAAATACACAGATGTTCAACTTTATCATGCTCTGTTTGGGACCCAGTAAGATGGAAGAGACAGGATACTCTAACCTTCACAAGTGACCTTCCTGCCGACCAACAGTCCATAGGAATGAAAGGGACTAAATAGCTCTAAGTATAGGAAAGAGCAGACCTGTATTGACAGCTGACTAATGACTGTGTAAGCGCACACGTGTGTATGACAGGCATGTCTATTTTTGGATCACTCTTGTGTATAATAAAGGCATATATTCTAAGCAATGAAAAATTAATTTTTTTATTTCAGGTAATATCTAACTTTGAGGCTTATATTTTTTCTCTATGTGGTTACAGCCATGATTCTAAAGTGCCTCGTACTTTAACCCATTTTGAAATAAGGGGAGGTGCCTACAAGCTGCCACTGTCACAGCGCTCAAAGTGGGGAAGGGATGCTGCTACAGGGACTTGACACAAAGCACACATGCAAGTGCTCCTGAAGAAAGAAAACAAGACACCCTCTAATCCGTGGAAGCAGACCCGAACTCAGAACTCCACCGGGCGCAGCACGCTTCATGACAGAACCAGATCATGCCAGGTACCATTTGGCTGTCTCATGGAAGAACTGGAAACTATGGCAAAACCACTTTATTTTCTATGTCAGGATGTCTCACCAAAAGTAAGGCTGGAAGTTTTTGCATACAACCATATAATTTATGCAGTTGCCATGTACATTTTGCTTTGTTGGTATAAAGTTTGTTTTGTATTGTTTCGTCTATATCAGCATACCCCTGACTATGGCATACAGTAAGTACTTAATGACGAGCAAGCAAGATACGAGCTAACTGGGATGTAAAGATGCAAGAAAAAAAGACATACTCTATTGCCCAGGGAGAAGTCCAGCTCAGCCCAGGCAGTATTTCAAGTGCAATATGCCCTTTGCTCAATGGGGATAAGCAAATGAACTGATAGGTCTTTGCTGTCCTCCTAAAGTGCAGTCCCAGAAATGTACAGAAAGGAAAGAGGCTCTCTTGAATGCATTGCCACTGTGGAATGAAAATCACCCTAGGAACTCCACTGGCCAGGACTTCTTATGCCTTACCTTCATAAGAGAATTCAGCTGTTTTTCGCCTCTAGCCCTAATTTACTGTTGAGCCCCAAAACACTTAGAGGAGGAAGACCATTTCTTAGTATGCATTATATGTAACTTGCAATCTGAGCTAACTTTACGTGATTGTGTATCTTCCTAACACAGGCAAGCCATTGGCAGACACTACTTTGTATAAATTGGCTTCCTCACACTAAGTATACGAGATACACTGCACTCGTTTTTGTTCTTACACACACACACACACACACACACACACACACACACACACACAGAGTGGGTGTTTGACTCTCCTACCTGTCATGGGACAGTTTCAGCTGCTGGGTCTGTTGCTCATGAGCGTTGATGAGCAGCTTTCTCAGCAGCTCACACTGCTGGTTCAAGTGCAGATCCCGGATTTCTTGCTCTTCGGCACTATGCGTGTTGATCATTTCTGACCACTCCTTTGTGTGCTGGGCCACAATCTCTTTGACCTGTGTGGGGAAGATGGGATGGGTCACCTGGAACCTTTTGGGTCAGCTATGCACTGAAAGCACATGCTATTCATGCAGGCCAGTTTGTTTCGTGACTCAAGGGACATCTACAACCCACAAAAGCAACAATCACTAATCACTGTTTTATTGGGATCATCAACCCATCAGTCTGGCTGCTAAGTCTCTTACACTGGCCTGTTATTTCACTGCCTGTCTCCTCCTTGGGTGTGCCTGGGTCTTGGTAGGTTCCAGCACATTTTCTCATCTCATGTTTCACTTCTACTAGGCCACAAGTCTGAAGAGAGGACTGAGTGCCCTCTTATTCCTATATTATGGCTTACTTCATTACCCTTAGTAGACACTAGAGCAGAAAGCCCTCCACTTCTCAAGGCCACACTTTGTGCAACGTGGTTTTTCAGTCCCCTTGTAAATGGCTAGAGGCTGTTTCTCCAAATCCTGAAATCTGCCTGTCTCTGTGACTTGCTCTAGCTAATGAGACAACAGAAAGTGTGCCTAAAGCAGAGGTATATAAACAAGATCTTTTCCTTTTTCTATGGCTGGTGCCCTACAAATGAGCCCGGGCTGCCCTGCTGGAGGCTGGAGGTCATGCAAGGCACACAACCATCCTGCAGGTAGCAACCCATCAGATACACAAGTGAGGATAACAACCCTCAGCTAACTGTAGATGCTTGAGTGAGCCCCACAAAATCAGAGCTGTCAACCATTTGAATATAGTCCAAATTTATGGCCCTCAGAATGATGAGTGAATAAATAATAGTTGTTTAAAGGCATTGCATTTTGTCAGCTTAGTACACAGCCAAAGTAAACTGATACCATTGCCAAGACTTCTGATCTACCCGAGGAAAGTATCTAAAACTCATGGCATAGTGCATAAAGCACTAATTCTCATATCCAAAGCTAAAAAGAGGCAGAGAGAATGGAGAATGATGCATAGTCCCTGCCATGCAAAATAAATAGCACAGAGGAGGACTCCATCAGAGCAGTGTGACTGGTCTGTGCGTGTTAGAGCATGGGGCTAGAAGATAAAGCCTCACGTAACCATATAGAGCTGCTGTTTCGAGCATGTGCTACAGTTGAGAGCTTTAACAATAATTTAAAATTTATTGTTGCTGAAATCATGTTTGTATTCTTCCTGAGTCTTAGCACTGTGGTCCTCTCCAAAGGCTCACAGCTTTAAGGTCTTTCAAAATCATAGTTTCATTTGACTTGGGGAAATTGCCAGTAGTTAGGTTCAACTCTTAAAATGTCAGCTTAATTTTTATCACCCTAAAAGTCCTAGCAAAGATGCAGTAAAATGCAAGCAAGTGTTCAGTCCACAGCCTGGTTGCTTGTGTCGTGTTTGGTGTTCCCTCTGTAGGGAAGCATAGTCTGTATTTTCAGTACCTGCAGGGCTTCCTTCCAGCCCCTTTGCTCACTGTTTCACTTGATACATCAGGATCATCAAACAACATAAGTATCGTCAGTCTATTTCTACACGCAAGATAAAAAGGTGTTCCATGAAGGGACTTTTCTCAAAGATGGGTAAAGCTGCTGCAAGCACAAACCTCTGACCCCATCTTCCAATTCCAACTACCCACTACCGCTTCTGACACTAGATCAATCCTGAGTTGCCCCTTCTAAAATAAACTATAAAATATTTTCTTCAAGTCACCGTGTTAAAAAAAAAAGTGGGGGTGTTTTCTTACCTTAGATTTGTGATCTGTTGTCAGGGTCTGAATTTTAATTTCTGTTTCTTTTTTCATTTCAAGACAATTACTTCCCCTGAAAATGGAGAAGTGAAAATGCATGCCAGAAATTAGATATCTTTCAGTTCCCTTAGGCCTCTGTGACAACATTTTCTGATGAAGACAATATAGTCATCAAATGTGTGATGCCATGGCTCATTGGGCGGCATCCGTTTTTCCAGGAATAGATTTATATCTTAGAAATTTATCTGTACCATGATTACTCAATTCAACCACACACAGAAATACTTCAGACCTAGCAATTATTTCCTTGTTATGGTCTGTTGTCAGAGTTTCCATTTTGGTTCCTGCTTTTCTTTAAGCTGTTTTGTATTTATTCCATAAAATATTATTAGGAATGAAAACAGTCTTGAATGAATTTCTAATTCCCTCATTTTGGTCATAAAGCCAGATTTTTGTCTTTTAAACATGCCAGCGAGGAAGAAAATAGCATTTACTGGCACTACATAGCAGGGAGGGGTGGCTTATTCTCTTCTGAGTAGGAAATATATACCAGGTGATTGCCCAGAAGCCATTACTGCTGATTCCAGTGCTGGTATTTTCTTCTCCACGTTATTGTGGAAACCAGAACAGGACCTGGGCTTCTGTCTTCAGCACGTATGCTCTGGCTTATGATAGACCAGCTCACAATGCTTCATTTTATGAACCAAGCGTCCTTGGAAAGCAACACTCTCCCCTGCAAATGGGCTCGCTTGTCACACCCGCCGCTTCTCAATGACTGGTACTCAGGGTGTTTCTTCTCCAGTCTGTTATTCAGCAAGCTGAAATGTTCCTCTGGCTTCATTCCAGACAAACTTCCACAGTAAATGTAATGATGGGCTTTATCCAGCCTTCTTAACCAGCTGGCATAAGCTAAGGATCCCTGTAATATTAAGAAGTCACGACTGCATAATTATTCCCCTTCGCGCATTGCCTTATTCATTCTCTGCCCTTGCAGAAACATGTATTTTGATTTCTCCAACATTAGCTTTTTCTTTCTCTGCCTTCTCCATTCACCTTCTCCCTGCCACCTTAAACAAGCTGAATGGAACATTCTTGAGAGACAGTTATCCTGTTAGGATAGGAACACTTCAGTAACGTGCCTTTTCCCACTTGACCCATGCCCTTCAGCTGGGTATGAAGAATAGAGAAAACTTCTTCACTGACCATGGCAATGAGGTCTGATTAACCCACACTGTAAATTGAAAATATCAAAAAATGCAAGATACATTTAATCCAAGCAAACTACCCAGTCTGCTACAGAGGATCAACATTCCCACCCCCCCTTATGTGGCTGACTGGGCGATGCTGACTAGAAATTATCCCACGACCAGAAACCCAGGCAAAGGGAAGATTCAGAATTCCAAGTTCACGCGTTCCTAGATGCAGGTAACTCCTGCACGATGGTGAAGCTGGAAAATCATAACTCAAACCATCTTCAGCCCAAGGTCACCTGCACATGTTCTAGAAATGGATCTCATTACAGAAATATCCAAATACATATGACCAATTTCCCCTTTTACCAACATTCCGGCAACCTAGAAACACAAAGTCTAGGTGGCAACAAGAAGCTCCCCTTGGAGTAGGCTGTACAGATGAAAATATCTGATAACTGGTTGTGAAGGTGCTTTCCATGAGTTTTTTAGGTCTTGCATTTCAAGTACTGAGAATAGTCTCTCTGCAGAGCCTGGAGGCAGATCTGCATTTGGCAGCATGGGCTCAGAAAGAAACCTACAGGCAGGCTTCTTCGGTCTCCTATAGCGTGACGTAAAGCTTTATGTATGGTGGAACCCCACCACCTCCTCATGAGGATGGCTCCATGGCCAGTGTCTCATATGAAAGAACCAGTAATAAACATCATTTTCATTGCACTGTATGCTTGAGAATAAAAATAATGGGATAAAAGTGAGTTTTTATCCAAAGTCCTAGGGATATTATTGTTACAAATTTAGGATCCTAATATCATTCCTGGCAGAGAAACTTACTATATAGTTCTTACGTGTGAAAACTCACAGTAAAACACAGAAAGAGCCCACATCTGTGCACAGAAGCACTGCACTAACTGGATTTAGTGGGCTCCACAAAAGAAAGAAGACATGAATTTGGGAGGGAGGTGTGTTGAGAGGAATATGGCAGATTCAGAGGGAGAAAAGAGAGGATGTATATGATTGTATTTCATTGGATACATGTGTAAAATTTTTAAAGTAACAAAAATTTATTTTTAAAAAAGAAAAAAGAAAATTACAATACTATAATCTAGCAAAAACATAGAATATTTGTTGAAAAGTGATGTGTAAATAAAAATAAGTATATTCTTGGAAAGAGTTGAAAATCTGTCAAGACTGCACCCCTTTTAAACAGTATTAGAGTCTATACCACACATTCAACATTTTCTTTCTAGACAACATTGAAAATGAGAAAATGACATTTTTAAAAGCTAATGCTGCTGATACAGTCAGAAATCTGTAAAAGCCATGCTTATGATTTGAGTGTAACATGTCTTCAGAGGCTCATGTTCTGCATGCCTTGTTCCAGGTGGCCTTATTCTTGGAGGCTAAGGGCTTTGCTGGAAGAAGCAGGTCATTAGGGACATGACTTGATGGTTATGACTGCCGCTGGTGTCTGTCTCTCCTTCTGATTCCTGGCCCTCAGTGATGCAAACATGCTCTCACACATGCTTCTGCTGATAAGAATGACCTGCCAGCTTCTTCCACCACAATAGCGTGAATCCAGGAACCAGATACTTGTCCTGACTCACTTAAAATATACATCTGAATGCTTTTAAAGCAACAGGCCATGGCTCTGCTTCAGTGACAAACAGAAAAAACAATGCAGAAGACAAAGGAGGATTGTATAAACACTGTGCGTCCACACAAACTGCAGTTTTCTCCCTTATTTTTTCTCTTTAACATTCAGTCAAGATATACCTAGAAAACTAAGATTTTGAACTCAGAATGGACTGTGTTTGTTACAATTCTGGTCTCCAAAATTCTAATTTCAAGACATGGAGCCAGTGTCCTTTGCTTGGGGCACCAGTGGCGGATAATTATGTGCCAGAAAAATATATAAGTGTAATAAAAATGAAGGCGACTCCAAACATGAGCTCCAAGGTGAGAGGGGCACATAATGAAAGACGGAGAGAGAGAGGATCTATCAGAGAATAAGGAGACAGAGCAAAAAGTAAGTGCAGTGTGCAGTTCCAGAGAGGATGCCAGAAAGAAAGTTGGGAAACTGGTCAAAGTATTGCTATTTAATCAATGAAACTGCACCAATGTCAACTTTTTGTCTGATTATTGTAATGCAGTAAGAAAGGATTTTTAATATAAAAATAACAAGCTACATGTCCTACAAGCACATGTTCCAAGATCCCCAGTGGATGCCTAAAACCACAGATATACAGGACTATAGCATATTTTCCCTATGAACAGACCTATGCCAGTGTTTACTGTGTACATTAGGCACAGTGAAATAGTAGTAATGGTAGCCAATAATAGCACAGAACAATTAACAAGTAATATACTGTAAGAGAAATCATTTTCGGACAATGATGAAATGCACTTAACTATATTTTTGTACCCTTTAAAATTATTTATAAACAAAAAGTTATAACTAATTCTTAGACTGGAAGAGTTAATTTTGAAATTATTTTCAGCTAAATTTTCCTGACTTCTTCCTTTTTTGGAGACAGGGATTCTCTGTGTGTGTGTGTAACTTTGGAGCCTGTCCTGGAACTAGCTTTGTAGACCAGGCTGACCTTGAACTCGCAGAGATCCACCCACCTCTGCCTCCTGAGTGCTGTACTTAAAGGTGTGTGCCACCACTGCCTGGATGCTAAACCTTCTTTGTAAAGAAATCAGAGCTAATTACCACGAAGTAAAGGTTTGGGGAACTCGGCTGAGATCATCTTTACACTACGCCTAAGGTGACGATGCCACAGCCCACTGTGATGACACAGGGTTAGAAATGAACGGACCTCTTCTAGGAGCAATTCTTCATGATGAAACTGCACTAACACTAAGTTCTTCCGTGGCCTAAGGCAGCCGAGCTGTGCAAAGTCACACTGCTAGAGGGAGGAGGCGTCAGATGTTAACTAGCAAGCAGTCTTACCCCTTCTTCTTCATCGCCTTCTCCAGGATTTTCTCATGAGTCGACTTCTCTTTGTCGTACTGGGCCACGATTTTGTCAACTTGTGTGCAGTGTAACTTCTGCATGGTGCTGTGCTCCTGAGCGGGAAGAATTTGCAGTTATGAGCTGGAGTTCAGTTGGAGCTGGAAAGGTTTATACTGCCAGTCTGGCCTTCTTTTTGTCAGCTTCCCCCGAGTGTTTGGAAAGCCAGTGAGTAATCAATCTGAGGACCAGACAGACTTCTGGTTCCCTATCCAACATCTGTTTCCTAATGAAGAGCATCCCTAAAAGAGGAGTCCCTAGCCTCACCCTAATGAACACACCACTTCAAAAGGAGCCCTGATTACAAGTGGCACCCTGAATACAGTGCTGAAAATCTGGGTAGTCATTTGGGCTCTTCCTGAACTGGCACAGTGTGGGAAAGTGAAATATGGTGCCCGCTGTGACATCATCCCTCCAATCTCCTAACAGAGGTAAAGTTTTGAACATGAGGGCTCATCATGAATTTCAACTGCTGAGTTCAGAAGCAGCCTTCACGGTATCAATTACTATCAATTACACTGCTTGCAGAGCAAAGAGCAAAGTTTTCACTGGTTGTTTTACTAAAGAGCTAGATGTTGGCAGGTTTCTGAGGTACTTTATTCAACTCATTTGATGCTTGACACATAGTCTAAGATCTACAGCTGCCACTCCAGCCCCCACAAGCTGTTCTAAGAAAGGACTGAACTGGAAAACAGTAAAAAACAAATCACATGAGGTTAAGGTCTTATGGTTTTCCTCTGGAGAACACAGGGCTTCATACTCTGGATAAGGATGTGTGGCTACTGAGTCTCTCTTGGCCTGGGGCAGGAATAAGTACTCCCACTTTTCTGACCACAGTCAAGCCTAAACAGGACAAACCCCCCTTTGTTACCTCTCTCTTAGTGGCTAAGGGCATCTGAGTTCTACTTTTTTATCATGTCACTAGTAATATTTCTCTGACTTGCAGTTTAAGACACTGTCTTTTAAGGATGTGACCAACATGGACAATTGAAAAGTGTTCTTGACTGTTAATGAAAGTGACCCTAGATTTTGAGACTTACGTGCTAGGTGGGATTGCTGTCTTCTTTACTTTTTCTGTGTCTAGTCTGATGGGCTCTTAAGAACCATGACGCTACTTTCCACTTGAAATTGAAAAACTGTTTCTAGAAGTCCGGAGACAGTTAGAAGCCTAACAACCAGCTGCATGCCGAGAGTCAAAAGCAATTGACCATGATGACGCAAGGGCTGCTCCAATGGTCATTACCCTGTCTTCGCTGTCTCTGTCTCTGTTCCCTACCGCTGTACCACAGGCCTATTTTCAGAGCTTCCTTTTACAAACAGCAGTCTCCTGTTCACACTGTCATTAGTGGTTTCATCTCGTAGCTAAGCTTCATGCTTGGAAATGTACAAAGGAGACATGCTTGTTTGAAGGGCATTTCCATAATCAATGAGTTCTGTATGTGTTGTCTTCAGACATATGGCTTTGCTGTCAGTTTGTGGAGAGTAACATATAGTTTTGAAAACAGCCTTGATTGTCTGGGCTCCCCATGGGTCTCCTTTGGACAATAACCCAATTGGATGTAGCCCACTGGTATTGGAAGCTTCGTTTGGTGACAACAGATGCCCAGTTGGGGCTCTGTCTCCCCCATTATTTGGTGATTTCCTTGAGATTCCCTTCCTATATGCATATATTTTAGAAAGCTTCTATTGTAATAGGGTCCTATACTATCCCTCAAATGGCCTTTAATTTTCTATGTCTTTACTCATATTCCCTCCCTTATGCCCCTTCTCCCTTTCCTTTTCTATTTGAGCCTCCCACCATCCATAGCTACCTATTGTATTTCCCTTTCCTAGGGAGATCTATCTGCCCCTCCCCCTAGTCCCTTACTCTATACCTAACCTCCATGGCAGCATATCATAGCCTGCTTATTGAGGACTTTCCCACTAACATGCATATATAAGCAAATACATACAGTATTTGTCTTTGGGGGTCTCAGTCAATTCATTCAGGATGATTTTTTTCCTAACTTCTATTTACTTGTGAATGTCATGATTTTCTTTTTTTCTTTGTTTAGTTTGGTTTTTAACTGCTGAGAAACATTCCATTGTGCCTACAGACAGCCTTCATCCCTATGTGCCAGTGGCTTCGGTACAGGACGGTACTCTAAACACTACCAAAGGAGACATGTAAACCACACAGCCAGTGCTGGGAGGCCCTGTTGGTTGGAGGTTGAAGTCTATCATGACCTGGAAGCTCTCTCTAAGCTCAGCAACATGAAGTACTGTCCCTGAGTGCCCCACCACCCAGAAGAATGTGCCTTGGTCTCTACCTGATCTTATTTGGAGATTGTCTTCAGGCCCAGATGCTTGACTCATCTCTAGTATGACCCTGGACACAGTTCCCTGCAGAAGCTTTCCCCCTATTGTCCACATGGTAATTAGGCATTGTGCCAGGAGCTTTACCATAGGACTGTGCTTCCACAGGTGATAACTGAGACTTGTAGTAGGAGACTTAGGAAAGGAGTGTGCTGTTTAATGCAAACTGGGTGACTCCCCAGCTACCACCCCTAATCCTATATATCCCCTATACTCTGGAATAAAGCTGAGCTGTCTCATTGAATCAGTCTCTAAGAAGGCTATTTCTGTTACGTTCACAGGCCATACAAAGATCTCTGTCACTGCTTCTGCCCCTTTGTCCTCATAGACTGGTGGCCAATGGACTGAGAGGAAAAAAGAAACCCTACAACTTAGCTACAAACTCTGGTCTACAATGGTGTCCTGCCTTCAAGATATGTTAGGGCAATGGTGGCACGAAGCTTGTAGGGGAAACAAATAAATATCTGATTTGACTTAAGACCACTCCACAAGATGGAACCCATACCCAAAACTTCTTGAGTAACCAAGAACCTGAGACTAGATAGCCCAGGTACCTAGGGTAAAACCAAATATTGCTCTTCTACTAAAAGTAAATAGTAATAAAATGAACATATATATATATATATATATATTCCTACCTTGCTTTGAGATTTCAACTAAGTCTCAGCTGGCACAAGGAAACACATCCTTGTGAAGCCTTAGCCCAACAATTCTATGCTGAAAAATTAGCTCTGAAGAAAGACAGATAATGTGCCCTGATGGTCTCCATTATTCTAAAAACCTGTTCCCCAGACCATGAAGAAGATTAAGTATGGAAATAAAAGCCAGTCTGATGAAATCTGGAGGCAGTTGGGTAAAGCAGCTAAGATCATTCATTTTCAAATCAGGCTGAATTTAGGTCCTACCCTGGCTCTGCCATTTAAATGTCAAATGTTTAGTCAATCTGTGCCCGCTATAAGGAAAGATGATGCTATCTCGGTTGGATGAGTATCTACAACCATGGCCACAGTTACATTTCTCTATTCACCTTGCTTTTCAGCATGACTTTCTCACCTGTCCAATGGGAGGGCCTTCATCTCTTAAGGTGGGACAGCCTGAGGACTTTCTTTGGTCAATGAAATGAGGAGAAAGTGATGGTGTGCTATGCCTGATCTGGAAGCACCAAGAGCCTGGCATGTTCTGCTAGGTCTTAGGGGCCTCTGTCATTTGAACAGGTCCAGACTGGCATGTAAGATGAGCAACTATATTACAGAGCCAGAAAGTAGTCCAGTAGAGCTTTCTAAGCTAGCCAGTCCCCTGACAGCTTACTGCTTTCTATGCTGGCAATGGCAGAATACATGAGAGAGAGAAATTTCTATCCAATGGTCCACAAAATTGTAAGCTAAACAGATGGCTTGTTGATATATTTCAGGATGGCTTGTTAGCAAGAAAAAGCTAAATAGTAAGCTAATATAATCATAGTGCTCTGTTGCATACAATTATAAAGATAGCTAAAAATAAATGTTTATATATCCCTAGTTTTGGTTAGCTCATCCACCCTCTCCTCTCCCACATCTCTCCACTCCCATGTCTGCTTAATTCTATAATCCCCAAGTATCCCCTTCTTTCATATCACATGTAGTATTATATTATTTCTCCAATTATATTTTAATTGGGTTGTGAAATAATAGGCTTCATATGAGTTTTAACTTATTAGTTACTAAGCTAATTTCAAAATATACCTTTAAAAAAGTTCAAATAAAATTTCCTTGCATTGGTGGATAATACCATTCCCAGAAGACATAACTTAGTAAATGATAATTTCATTGTAAGGCATGATGTACCTCCCTCAGAATTATTAGTCATGGAGTCCTCAGACATCTCCAAAACAACAAGGACTAGTGTCTTTGGTTACCAATCATAATTAAATGGCAAGACTCTGTTGCTGAAGATACCACACATTTTGTCTGGCTATAGATCATAGAGAAATCAATCTCAAACTAATGGGGTAACTTCTTCCCTGTTGGGCAGCTTTCATAGTGCCAGAAAGTGCTATGTATGCTGGTGGGGATAACACACATCCATATATGGCCCTACCCAGTGTTGGACCATGCATGATACAATAACAACCTGCTAGACAAGAAGTACCCATTTGTACAATACTGACATGACTGTTACATGGTGGTTAGTCACTTTCTAATAGGATTTAAGGCCTGATCCATAGAAGGAATTTCATGCTGGTACTGTAATCCTAGTCAAATAGCCAGGGCTTAGAAATCCATAGGCCCCAGCACAGAACCTGCTATTGTTACTTTGTTAAATGGTCATCTTGTCAAACTGCCTTCTAAATGCTCTCAACCATGGCCAGAAAAAGTGGGCAGCACTGTCAGTGGGCAGCATTCAGTGCAGATACTCATAGATAGTCAAAGTGTTGAAAAGAGACTGAGCACTCAGCTTTAAACAGGATGTGTCTTTAACAACTCTTGACTCTTTGCCAAGAAGAAGGAAGGAAAGAATGTAAGAAGGGGAGGATGTGGACGAATGTATGAAATGCTTTTTTCTGGATATGACATGATCATCACTTTTATGAACTCATAGCAACTGTAGTTGGTCACCTGTATAAGAACTGCACCATGATCAAGCCATCCAGAATTTTAGCATAGATGGAGGAGGTGCTTATCCTGGTCCCACCCCTTACTGAGGAGCTATTGGAAGCTGAGAGCATCATTCTTTTTGAGGTCTTCCCACTGGTAGGTTGCCATGTTCCAGTGAATGGGCCCCAAGAACATATTAGCTACGTTGCATTAATTAGATTCAGTAGGTTATTAAAAAAGACATGAAACTGAGATAAGGATACATTAAGAGTATGGGGCAGTTGGGATTAAATATGATTATATTTTATTATATACACATAAAATTCTCAAGAACAAAGGAAGTTTACTTTTAAAAGAACAAATGTCCAAGCAAACATATGCATAAGCTAGTCATACCACTTAAAGATGCTTTTCAGGTAGAAAAGCTGGTGAGGTTAAACAAGGTCAAATGAGACAAAGCACTAATATGCCCAAAGGCAACAGGTTCCCTACAAGCTCCATCTATGCTTCATTCAGTTTCATTTGCTCATGCGAAAGACAAGGCTGTCTGTAGACTAAGCCCAAGTATACATACACACGTAAACACTCATATATTCTTTATCTGAGAAGCTGGCTGAACTGAGAAATTTTAATTAAGTATTATAGATAAAAAATTATAGACTGTCTATAAACAAAAAGGTTAAATTTTTAGAAATGAATTCTTTGCAAAGTACTTGGGATGATGCAAGTAGCCCAGAAATATTCTTTACAGAAGTAGACAGTGTGATAGGCAGCCAAGGGTATGTGACCAGCACATGCCTAGCTTCATTCTCCTCAGCAGGGAACACTCCTCTCCATGTCAGTTTCTTCATGTCTAAACTGCGGAGAGTATTATTCAGGTTTTGGGTAATGCCAAGTGGCACTGATAAATGTTAGTCCCATTTATCATACTTGCTCTGTGTAAGACCCCCAAACTCAGGCTTCATAAACATAATGCACAACAGGCTGAGCAGCAAAGAGTATGTGTGAGAGAAGGAACTCAATCAAAAGCTTTTAATGCACAGTATGGCTTCAACTTCTGCAGGGTAAGAGGGCAGGCAAAAGAAGCGGAATAGTGCAGATGACTGCCCAGAAAGACTCTATGGAAAGCAGCCATAAAGTGGAAAACATTTTATTGTATTTTAACTCTGTTACTTATTCCAGAGAATTCTGAAGGCTAATGTTTCCTCCAAAACAGGCACACTATCAAGCTATTATGGAAATCTACACAAAGTCAGACAGTAAGATTTAGGGAGAATTAAAATCTTTGTTTACTGCTGAAGAGAGGGAGGAAGGATTGTAGGAGTCAGAGGCCTCAAGGACATAAGAAAACTTACAGAATTAACTAGCATAGCTCATGGGAGCTTACAAGAGCCTGAACCAATAGCCAGGGAGCGTGCATGGGACCGACCTAGGCACTCTGCATATAGGAGGCAGTTGTGTAGCTTGGTCTTCTTGTGGCATTCCTAACGGTGGGAGTAGGAGCTGTTGCTAACTCTTTTTGGGATCCTATTCTTCAGACTGGGCTGCCTTGTCCAGCCTTAATATATGAGGAGGTGCTTAGTCTTACAGCAACTTGATATGCCATGCTTTGTTGATATTCATAGGAGGCCTTCCCTTTTCTGAACAGAAACAGAGAAGTGGAATGGGAGGGGGAAGAGGTGGAGGGATGCGAGGGAGATGGGGAGGAGAGGAGGGAGAGGAAACTATAGGTCGGGATGTCAACCAAATAAAACATTGTTATTTACATCTTATTATAATGTAGGGGCTTTAAGAACCTTGAAGTTACTTTCTGCAAGGGAAGGTAACTTGGACTTATCCAGCCATACGGGATATAGTGTTTAGTAACCGATACGAAGGTGTTCCTGTCGACAAGAGAGGAAAAAGCATATAGGATGAAATTCAGGGCATCCTGAAGTACAAGAGAAGGTCCACTAATATCTCTCAGTTTCACAGAGACACAATCTGCATCCTTTGATCTTTTCCCATCAAGCAGATAGGCCTGCTGAAGACAGACAAGGGAAGCAACACTCCTACATTTAGGGAGGAGACCACATTTCCCAGAATTATGGAAACCACTATCATCTCAGTGTTGTCATTGTGTTCGACCCAAGGAAGGGGGCTTTATTTACTTACCGAAGCATCTGGCACACTACATGATTAATACAAGACTATCAGGCCTGGCCAGATGGTTTGGGCTCAGTTAGCAGCCCTGTTGCTCCTGAACTCTGGGGCACTGGTTCAAGGGATAGAGTTAACTGGTCCTTGGTTTCCTTGTGTGCAATACAGCTACTTGAAAGGAATTCCCTTCCAGGAAGAGACAATGCAAATGAGTGTTGGAAGAACTTTTAGCTTTCCAGGCGGTGGAGGTGCAGGCCTGTAATCCCAGCACTTGGGAGGCAGAAGCAGGCAGATCTCTATGAGTTCGAGGCCAGCCTGGTCTACAAGAGCTAGTTCTGGGACAGGCCCCCAAAGCTACGGAGAAATCTTGTCTCAAAAAATCAAAAAGAGAAAAAAAGAAAAAACTTTTAGCTGCTGTTCTATTATTATTTTCAGCCACAGTAGGTTTCCTGCTTGTATGTTAAAGGGCTGTTGAATGAGCTAAGGGAATTTATGTTTCTGACCAACACAGTGACCACCAAGAGGCCACTGAATTACAGAGATTCAGTAAAGGAAAATCTGATTATACTATGGTACATGGGCACCAACTTCACTCCTAATGACTGAAGTAATTATTTCATTTTCCTCTTCCTGTGGCCTTTTCACAGTCCAATTTTTTTACAAATCAACAACAAAAATAAAATACAATCTTTAAACATGTCTGCCTTTAACAGCCCCCCCCACATACACAGAAAGTCTGCATTGTCTCCTCTTTAGGCTATGAATTAAATCCCACAAATGGGGTGTACTGGTTTGAATGAGAAATGTCCCCATCGGCTCATATACATTTGAATTCTTGCTCTGCAGTTGATGGAACTATTTGGGGAGGATTAGGTGGTGTGGCCTTCTTGGAGGAGGTGTGTTACTGGGAGTGGGCTGTGAGGTTGCAAAGCCCCTTGCCACTCCCAGTGAGGCTCTCTCTCTGTCTGCCTCTGCCTCTGCCTCTGCCTCTGCCTCTGCCTCTGCCTCTGCCTCTGCC
>LOJH01018569.1:0-18504 GCA_001685095.1 Ellobius talpinus
CTCGAACTCACAGAGATCTGCCTGCCTCTGCCTCCCGAGTGCTGAGATTAAAGATGTGCGCCAGTTTTGCCATTTCTTATAGCTGTGGCACCAAAAGGAAAGTACAAGTTAGTTGTGTGCCAAAGGGTCCTTCTTGGGAATCTAAGCACTTAAAAGCCATGGGAAGAGCTAAAAAGTGAGGAAGAGGAGACTTTGGTAAAAGTGAGAAAAGGAGCGCCCAGGAGCAGTCTGACTGCTGTGGAGGCACTGTGATGCTTGCTGCACAAAAGAGTACTGAAAAGAGAATTCTAAATGCAGTATGCCAGGTACAAAGGAATGAACACTGCACACGCTCTAGGCCTAGAATAGTCAAATCAAGAGATAGAAAAGAGAGCAGTGGTTACCTGAGTCTGAGGTAGACAAATTTGGCAGAGATTGTTTCATGGAGAGTTGCAATTTGGGATACTGAAAAAGTTCTTGACATGACTATAATGGTAATAGCTATAAAACAATTTGAATGACTTAAAATGGTAATTTAATGTTATATGACTGTCACATTACAAAATACTTCATAAAATGTTTGCATGCAAAAAAGACAGGTTATAGACTGGGAGAACATATTTGAGAAGACATGTTGAGTACATTTAGAACTTACAAAGAACATTGAGAACTCAATATAGGCAAGTCTCATGTTTACTGGAAACACAGTTACAAACCAGCAAGGACATCATGTCTGGATGATATATGTATGACAATAAAAGCATCCTTTATTGTTAAAAATTGGCAATGATTGTCTAAGCCTTCCATGAGTCAGTCTTTCTGTTGTCAGAGGGCCTTTGCCTCAGGTTCATGTCTGATGGCTGGTCAGAATCGAGGCTGATAAAAGTTGAAATGACTGTGACAGTGTCTCAACATTGGAAAACTGACAGTGTGGGTGGCTACTTAGGATGCTGATGCAGGAAAACTGCAAGTTCAAGATCTGCTTGGCTACAGAGAGAGTTCAAGGCCAGCCTGGGCATCCTAGTGACATCCTGCATCAAAATAAAGAATAGAGAAAAACAAACAAAAATCAATCATGTTATGAAGATTATGGTTTTTGTTTGGTTGTTGTTTTGATTTTTTCTTTTTTTCCTAACCTCCGCTCATATCGATTTTTTTCTAAGGCACCCAGGGTCTTACTCTAGATTAGTTTTATATTAAGGATGTGTTGTGGCTAGTTCAATTTTATATCCCAACCTATAAATGTTTCTTCATATTTTATTGACAATATAAATAACCATTTCACTTTGTTATCATTAATGTGTTCATTACAAAGCACTAATATGTTCAAAAGTCCTTTTTAGTGTTGCTATTTCTTTGAAATAGGCTTTCAATTTTGCAGCCCAGGCTTGCCTGGGGTTTACATTGTAATCCAAGCTGGCCTTGTGCTCATGGAAATCTGCCTGCCCCAGCTTGCTAAGTGCAGGTATCAGCTACCAGTCCTGGTCCCAAACATCTTTTTTTTTTCATGTTTTTGTATGTGTGTTGCAAGTACTGGGGATTGAACTCAGCTTCTCAAGCTTGCCTGGCAAGCAACTTCACCAGCTGAGCCATCCCTCCATCCTTATCTCAGATCTTTTTTTTTTCTTTTTTCTTTTGAGACAGGGTTTCCCTAGTATAGCCCTAGCTGTCCTGGAACTCACTTTGTAGACCAGGCTGGCCTAGAATTCATAAAAAAATGCTATTTGGAAAGTACAACAAGTTAAATCAGATTTTGACATGCCTTCCCCACTAATCCTAATCACTTCTTGCTTTTAGTTTAAAGATGTGTGTCTCTTCCTTTCACTTGAACACAAACGCTACTGGAAGACTACAGATTACCCTAATTTAATATAGCTGTGTATCAGGGAATAGGAAGCCTGAGAAATGAACAGATGTGGGAAGAGCTGATCAACACTACAATCAGCCACATGTTCATTTAGTTCACTTATTAAGTTCATAGTCATACATAGTTCACGGTACTGAAAAACTATCATTATATAATTTTAAAAATAACTGACCTTGCACCACCTAGGCAGATAGGAGAAAGTTTTAAATACCATGAGAGTTTAATAACATGGTAGAAGGAAAAGAAGTGAACATAATGCCACAGAAATGGTGCCAACAGGTAAGGCTTGCCCAAGGCACAGGGCTGACAGATGTTCAACTAAAAAAAATAGCTGTTTGGAAAGTACAACAAGTTAAATCAAAGGAAAATGAAGTATGCCTGTATTTTCAGAGTTCTCTAAATGGACTGAAGTCAGCAGGGATTCTGTAGTTTCAGCTGCCCCAGCACCCAGTGAAAAGGGCAAATGAGTTGTTTACTTCCTGAGTTTAAGGAGCTTAAGAAGCCCGAGCACAATGGATGGATTTGCAATGAGAACTATCCTAACACCTCACTGAATGGCCTCATCACAACCATTAGTTAGAATTCTTACCTGATCCATAGAGATGCAGAATACACAGATTTGTTAAAAAGATCATCTTCCCACATCCTCACCTCTAAACAATAGTGAAAGGAAAATTTACTTTAGCATCTCACTAGTGACTAAGGCCTTCTACTGTAACATGCTTTGACATGTTAGAATACAAGCCCTACAAGTCATAACAAGTCAACATGAACTTTGCAAAATAGCAATTGTTCAGAATAGTAACTAGAAAATTTCACAATTGATACATAGTTAGGAAAACAGTCTTTTTCTTTAAAGAACTCAAAACTTTAGCAAACAAAAACAAGTCTTTTTAATTACACAAAACAGAGAATATGAAATTTTAACACTATTTAAGAAGCATTTTAAAAATTTATTTCAGTACTTTAACTTCATTCATTCATATATGTACGTGTGTGAATACATGGCTCATGTGTGTGGGTGCCGCAGAAGGTAGAGGAAGGTGTTGGATACCCTGGAGTTGGAGTTATGAGTCACCTGACATGTGCTCTGAACTGCACTTGAGTCCTCCAGAAGAATGAAAAGTTTCTGCACTCCGATAAGCATCTCCACCGACGCAGCAATCCAAATCAGACCACATCAAACCAAATTAGAAAAGACCCAGGTTTAATGGATAGAACGCTCCTGGATGATTTTCCAGCCTCCCAGAGAAGAGACTGAAAAGAGAGACTGGAAAACCACACCTCTGCTTTCTGGGGGCGCAGTTTAAATATCCTGTGCGAGTGGTCGTGATCATCTCTGGGGGAGGGGTCATCATTTGGTGGGCTTTCTGAGATGTGGCAGGATTCAGAGAGAGATGGGGGAGGGGCCTTGGGGGTGAAGCTTCCACCAGAACATTCCAGACTCTTTATGTATACGATGTCAGGGGCTGGGGTGAAGCTTCCACCAGAACAAATAACACAAGTTCTCTTAACCACTGAGTCATTTCTCCAGCCTATACCTCACCATGTTTGATCATTCAAACACTGCCGAATCATAGGTTTTACATATTTTAGAAAAGAGCTTTCTTTGTTTCCATCTGGCAACAGAATTTCTCTCAAGAGTCTCCCTCCCATAGCAGGCAGAGGTACAGAAGTACCTGGGCTTGCTTGGCATTGTCCTGGAGGGGACAGCAGCAGAAAAGATGACATCCAATCAGGATGCTCATGGCCGCTTACCCAAAGCCATAGACTCAAAGATATAAGTGCTCACCAGCACCATCCTTTGCTTGCTTCGTAATCATATCTCTTCATCTTCATAGTGAAGTGGGTTAAATCTGTTACAGTCTTAATAGCCAGTGTACTCAGTTCTGGACCTTGTGTGCTCAACTTCTGTTCAAATTTTATTTCCTCACATTTACAGCTGATCCATACTCAGATGGTCCTACAGCAATCCAATTTCATCTATCTGAGTTCCTTGATCATCCTCCAATGCCTGGAAGTCAGCAGGACTAGAGACCCTCAACCCCTTTATAATCCCAGTGTCAGCTGGAAGCGGCTAGATTGACTTGATGTCAATATTCTAAGTAATTTTAGGGTCTCAACTCTTGAGGGGAGAATACTATTTAGCTAGACAAGTGTTAGCAGGCTTGGAGGCAACTGAGGAAGGACCTCTCTTGCACAGAATCTTTCTCCTTCAAAATTTCTGAACCTGCCAGGCAGTAGTGGTGCACAGCTTTAATGCCAGCACTCAGGAGGAAGAGGCAGGCAGATGTCTGAGTTTGAGGTCAGCCTAGTCTACAGAGTGAGTTCCAGGACAACCAGGGCAACGCAGTGCAACCCTGTCTTAAAACACCCACTCCTCCAACCACACACATAAGGTCCCATTGATGAGGATGCCACTCTTGTCCAGAGAAAAGAGTTACCAGGATGACAGCTGTGCCCACACCTTCACCTGTTGTGAGAAATAATGGTTTTCACTTTATAATAAGAGTACTGGGCTGGGCAGTGGTGGCACATGCCTTTAATCCCAGCACTCGGGAGGCAGAAGCAGAGTTCTAGGCCAGCTGGCTCTACAGAGTGATTTCCAAGACAGTCAAGGCTACACAGAGAAACCCTGTCTCGAGGGAAAAAAATACAAGAACAAAGTTGGGTGGGTAGGATTAGGGGAATAGATCTAAAAGGAATGGGGAGTAGGGAGTAAATATGATCAAAATACATTGTAGGAAAAAGAACTAATAAAAATAGGGGGGAAGAGTGTTGGAAACTCAGAGAAGTGAAAACAAAGTGGTTTACTTTATGACTTTGCATCAGTCTGGAATGGCAGGTGGGTTGACTGAGTGCATGAAATTTATACACCCCAGCACATGACCTTCCCTCAGGAGGACACACTCTTAACATTTCATCCAGGTATTATTTTCCCCTGCCTCTCATTTGTTTTTTTTTTCCCAACCAAACGGTGTGCGTGGGTTCATCTCTACATTTTACATCTTGTTTATTTGAAAGCTTATCAGATGCATAACCTTGCAGGCAAGCTTAGCTCTGAGTAATTTAATTCTCTCCACTTCTAGGTGGTGGTGGCGGGTGTAGTTTAGCAGAGTTTGGGGGTAGAGAATAGCTAGCCGAGCAGGGATTAGAAGGTGCTGGCAGGGACTAGTGTTTTCTGCTCCTTTGTAGCTGGACTTAAAGCTTGATGCACCTTTGAAAACGAACCATCTATGGTATTCTAGCAGCTGTCTGAGAGAAACCAAACCCAGGAATGTTAGTCAGGGCCATGCTATTTTGCAACATTCTTCCAATAACTTGTTTTTCTAGATTCTTGCTCTCTCCACCCTCATAGCTGCTTCAGTTTATAGGCCCCAGGCTGATAGGCTCCCTTCTTCCCCACTGCCAGTCAAGATGAGACAGTAAGTAAGTCAGCCCATCAGTCACGTGGTGTGGGACTTCTCCTTTCCTCTAAAATGATAATAAGGGACCCTCACGCTGCCATGTGGGCCTTATCTTTCCAAAGGGCCCCCACCATGCTGCCCTGTCCATCAATGGCATTAATAATCTCTTACTGAAATAGGAAAAAAGCTGAAGGTCCCTGTGTCCTTCACAGTGTAGATTATCAGGGAGGTGATCTGGAACACAGCAGCAACCGGGGCCAGGAGGCCTCCAGTCACTCTCAAGAAAACAATCATTTGGGGGCCACAGAGGGCAAAGAAAGAGAGAATGAAAAAGATGGCCAGATTGGGATGAATCTGTAGAAAACGTCTCCAAGGCTCTGGCAGCCATCAGATTAGGAGCCATCCTCTTTGAAGCATCTCCACCAAATCAAGGACATTTGGAGGTGACGCTCAAGATGTCTGACTGTAGTCAGCCACCAGCAGGATGAGAATGGTGAAAGTGTTGAGCAAGACCAGGAAAGGATCCACCTGCAGCACTTGCAGGCCAGGCTTCAGCCAATATGGTCGGGGAACCCACCACAGACAGCAAATGGCATTTAATGCAGATTCTGTATCATGCAGTTTTGCTGAATCTGAAGCTTTCAACCAAACATCGTATTGTAATATCATAGTTTCTGGGTGGAGTCTTTGGGGTTTGCTATGTAATGCTATGTCAAGCATTACATGTAAGCAATGGTAACAACATATTCTGTCTTCCAGTTGGGTGCCAGGTATTAATTTTTCTTGCCTAACTGCTCTGGTTAATACTTCTGCTGAATAAACGTGCTGAAAGTTGGAATGCTTGTCTAGTTCCAGATCTGAGAAAGCTCCTTCCATTCAGTATTTATTAGGGTCAGCTGTAGGATTGTTATATGTGGCCTTTATTACCTTGCACATTCTGTACCAGTTTGTTAAGAGAGCTTATCCTTTCTCTACTGGAAAATTTTGCCTTTCATTATGGTAACAATTACTTTATGTTGAAGCATCATTGCATCTGTGAGATTACTCTTGACTGTGCTGAATAGTCTTGTTAATGTTGTTGGATATGGTTACTAGTGTTTCACTGAGGGTTATACATGTTGTGTTCGAAATAAGGATGTTAGCTTGGAGGTTTCTCATTTTGTGCCATTTTGGTTTGGATGCCTGTTATGGATGGACCACACTGTCCTCCACCATAACATGGCCATTGCCTTCCTGAATCAGGTCAGCTATGATTATCAATGGGAGGAGACATTCCTTCAGTGAAGGAGGGGGAGGGTCATTCAACCTCTGCTCCAGCCAACATCACACCCTAAACTGCCTGCAGTCGGGCCAGCTGCCTGTGGTCTGGATGCTAGAGGAAATAGGTGGAGGTTGGGCTGAATGGGAAACTCCATCCATGCAGCTTTCAGAAGGCTATCATCTGTGCAGGGGTGAGACTTTTCGGTAATGGAGAGGCTGTTATTTACATTCCTGTAAATAATCCCTTATCAATGCTCCTGCAAATTAGCTTAGGAAACTCAATGGTTCACTAAACTGCACTCAAATGGAATTCTTTTTTTTTTTTCCGGATGGACTGTTGTTGCCCTGCCTGGAGTAAATAGATGTTTGTTTCCACACCCCCAGAAAAGGTAACACTATGTAGTTCTGGCTGGTCTGGAGCTCATTTTATCCACCAGGCTGGCCTTGATTACAGCGCTTCTCCTGTCTGTAGCTCCCAAGTGCTGGGATTGTTGGGAGGGCACCATTATGCCTGGCCATTTCTTTTCTTTTGTTGAAATAATTTGAAAATTGATGTCAACATTTCAACCTTCCTTCTTTCTTTCTTCCTACCACCATACTTGTCTCCTTTTTGTTTTTGGTTTGTTTTTATTTTTTGATTATTTACTTTAGTTTTTCCTTAAAGTATCCCTAAAACAACTTAAAGTTGGAATACTCTATTTTTTGTTTGTTTGTTTGTTTGGTTTTTCAAGACAGGGTTTCTCTGTGTAACAGCCCTGGCTGTCCTGGAACTAGTAGACCAAGCTGGCCTCAAACTCACAGAGATCCGTCTGTCTCTGACTCCTGAGTGCTGGAATTAAAGGCATGCACCACCACCACTGCCCGGCTACTCTATTTTAAGATACTAAAAACTTAATTTTGATAGAAACGTTTCTACATATTAGCACGTTCCTTCTTCTGATATTGACTTTTTTATATAATTTGAGCAATTTGAATGTTTTTGCTATGTGCACCTTCATAAATCACTATAGTTATTTTAACATTTTTGTTTTGAAATATTAATGCAAAAACTTGTTCAATACACTATTTTATTCTCTTTTTAATCATAATGTGCACTTAACTTCTGTGTACCAATACATTCTAATTTTTTATTCTATGTCCTCATTTTTCCACCTGGTAAATTAATTCATAATGAGAATCTAGGGTTGTTTTCTTCTCATAAAACACATTTCTTCTAAAAAAAAAAAACAATTTTTGCCATTTACTTCAGTGCTTGTTTCATTTATAAGTTCTGTTCTTTCTTTTATCCAAAAAGTGGAATTTAGGAGTCACCCCCCAGGCAGTGGGTCTCATCTTGTAGTCAGTTTCTTTTACTAATCTTCTTGCTATTTTCTCTCCCCCCATTCCCCAACCTGGAGCTGAGGACACAATTCACAGTCTAGCTAGCAAGCACTACCGCTGAGCTAAATCCTCAGCCCTCACTAATCTTCTTTTAGTTGTTGCTCTGACAGAACAGGACAGTTTTCCTTTTTTTTTTCTCCCTATTATCTGCAAACTGTTACTCTCCCATATTCATGCTCTTATATTCAGACTGTTTTCTTTTACCTTGATGATTCCACTTTTTACATGGTGTGCTAGAAAATTATGAGTATGAGACAAAGACAATATAGCCAACTTGCACACATCACACAGATTTCCTCGGAAAATTACATTTCCCATAAATGAAGAGCAATACCCAAGCCCCATTAACACTGCATGTTATCACATGCATAGACTTGTGTAATGCCAGTCATGGAAACATTGTTTTCATCTATTACAAACTGCAGAGAAAGGCCATCTGTAAAAGAATAGCAGCAGGGATGTTACTGTAATGACGGATGCAAATGCTGCAATAAAACCCATTGCTTTGTTTGCTAATTTGAAACATTAATTTCTAAAAGACTTCATGAATGATTTTATTTTATATGTGATAAATTTTGTTTATTTCCTTACTACTTGGAAACAAGTTGTATGCTATAAAAAATACTAAACTGGAGAGTATTAGTCATTATGGTGAGCTTAAGCAAACCAACTCAGAATAGAAATGCTGTACAAACAAGAGCACATTAATAATATGTAAGAAGCATCAAAGTGTAGAGAAGAAATTTCTCTGGCACCAAAAACAAAGAAATCAAAGCTGCTACAGGGAAGCCAGGGCAAAAAATGTGGCCAAACAAGCACAAAGGGAAGTTTGAAGGGGGAAGGGCAGCCTGCAGGAAGCCAACACATCTAACCAAAAAGAAAGTGATGATTCACTGCCCGCCAGCACCACAAAAGCGCCTTTTCCTAGCAAGCCCACCATGGTTTACTAAATTTTATCCCAGTTCAAGAGATGAGAACATTCAGGACTACTGCTGTATCTTGCCTTCCCTTTGGGATCCTTTTTCTTCACTAAGTCTTATCTAGTCATATCTTTTGCCTATTTACCTATTTTTCCTCTTCACTCTTTAAAACCATAATTACTAGGGCTTTGTTGTTTATATGCAAAGCAAGTTAGATTTCTTCTGAATTGTTTGTGGTATATTTTATCATAAGCATTTTTATTTAAAGCTACATATTTAAACGTATCTTTAAGGACTTTGGTATTAAAAAATGACTGCACCTAGACATGGTGATGAAAACCTTAAATTCCAGCACTCAAGAGGCTGGTAGATCTCTGAATTCCAGGACAGTCTGGTCTACAGAGTGAGTTCCAGGTCAGCCAGGGCTAAACCAAGAAACCTTGTCTCTTAAAACAAAGCAAACAAAAAATGACCGCAACTTTTATTTCTCATTGTATAGTCTGAATAAAATTATTAATAATCATTTGATCCTCAATTATTATTCCGTTCTGGCCCTTTTGGCAGATAAAGCATACTTTAGACAAAACAATATTATGAAGACCAGTCATAAAAACAAAGGCGTTCAGAAAGACAAGGTTAAAAGGTCTATCCAGGAGCCAGGGAGATGACTCAGTGGGTCAAGATGGCTGCCGCAGAAATCTGGCTTTCCAACACTATGTCTGCTCACCTAAAAGCTATGAGGATGGCGCGCAAGGACACTAATATTTTCATGCCACCTAACAGCATAGTATCCATCTCTCAGTCCATGTTTCAATGAAGGAGTAATTTTGACTATCAGATAGTTTAATTATGAATCAAACTTCTCTTTTTTCTTCTTTTGCCACTACTGGGGACTGAACCTAAGATGTCAGTCATGCTAGTAAAGCACTCTGCGACTGAATTACAAACAATAGCAGTATGTATTATACCTCGTGATCCATGGGAGTGCTGATTGAAATAGCAACACTGGGGTTTTAGGGCATAAGTGTAGTGATGGAGCACTTGCAATGTGTGTTCCATCCACCTTCGCATAGGAAAAAAATATCAAAATTAACAGGAGTTTGGAAAAAATTGATTCCAACCCTAATGGTGATCTTGGGGATGGGTCAAGATTTTAGTAGAGGAAGGAACCCAGATGTAGTAAAAATATCAAAAGTAGAATTAGGAAAGGAGTCTAAAGATGTTACTGAATTATTGGGGTTGGTGAGATGGCTCAGCAGGTAACAGGACCAGCTGCTCTAACAGGTTAGGTTCCCAGTGCCCACATGGCAGCTCACAACTGCCTGTAACTCCAATTTCGGGGCAGCTGACATATTTTTCCAGTTTCTGTGAGCAAATGTGAGCATGCATGCATGCACAAGCATGCATGTGCCCCCCTCTTCGGGAAAAATAAATCCTAAAAAAATGATATTACGGAATTGCTTCAATCTTATGAACAAAACTAATGGATGGGGAGTTTGCTTTGCTTTCTTATAAGAAAAAGACCAGGTTTCTTTTCTGCCTGGCGAAGATACTGCAAACACTTCGTGCCACAAAGAATTGAAACTATTACACTCACTTAGTTGATAACACAGTACAAGTGTGCATGAAAGCACTAGCTGAATTGAAGTTCAAACAGAGCATGCTACAGAGAAATTTTGTCATGAGAGGAAGAGGCAAGTGATTGGGCAAACTGAATTGTTTTATGTCAACAAATGCTCAGTTATGCATCACTATGGGCCAAAGGAGGTACAGAGGCAGAGGGACTTTCAGACAAAAGGTTTATTCAAGCCAGTGCCACTGTATGGCCTGAGGTAGTGCTTTAGGCCACCCAGGGAAAGCAAAGGGTGTTCTTTTAAGGTTCTGTAGTGAGGGAAAAGCGTGCCACAAAAAAGCCCCAAGTTGTGCTGAAGAGATGACTCAGGGGTTAAAAACATTGGCTGCTCTTCCACAGGACCCGAGTTCAATTTCCAGCACCCACACAGCGGTTCACAACTGTCTGTAACTCTAGGATCCAGGGGACCTGACATCCATGGCAATACGCCAACGCACATAAAATAAAAATTAAAGAAAGCCCCAAGTTGGTTGGTATTACCAAACTGCGATAAAAGGCGCTACGAATTTTGTTGTTTGGGCTGGGCTAGGTACATCTCAAGCACATCTTAAGATAAAAAAGCATCTGGAGGTGGTGGTGCACGCCTTTAATCCCAGCACTTGGGAGGCAGAAACAGATGGATCTGTGTGAGTTACAGGCCAGCCTGGTCTACGAGCAAGTTCCAGGACAGGCTCCAAAGCTATAGAGGAAACCTGTCCCCCCCAAAAAAAGCATCTGGAAAATTCCACAGGACAGTGAGTCTAGTGAGTACTTGACTTATGCAGTGTGCCAGTTCCCAGCAGCTTCTAGGCCCTGGGCCCTGCAGAAGCCGAGTATGCCCTTGCCTGCAGCTCTCTCTGTTTGGGGCTTTGCTACCTGGAAGGCCGTTTCTGAGGACATACTCCTCACTTTTTTTGTTTTGTTCCTTTTTGGTTTTAGAGACAGGGTTTCTCAGCTTTGAAGCCTATAGACCAAGCTGGCCTCAAACTCACAGAGATCCACCTGCCTCTGCCTCCCAAGTGCTGGTATTAAAGGAATGTGCCACCACCGCCTGGCCACACTCATTTACATGACATAATATTTTCAGCCTTTTGTCTGTGTAAAAAGAACAGAGAGACAATTTTATAGAAAAAGAGGTGATGGCGGAGGCTAGGTGGCACTGAGATCATTCTGGCCACTTGCTGCTGAAGTAAGACATCATTATCAAGCGGCAGTCTTTGAAGCAGAGGCGGGTATCTGAATTCACATATCGGGGATAGTACTGGCATGGTGGTTTGGATAAATCTGGATGGTGGACTAGAGACGGACCTATCAAAGTGGTGACAGCTGGCTGGGTGGTGGTGGTACAGTTGGGTGGTGTATGCCTTTAATTCCAGCACTTGGGAGGCAGAGGCAGGTGGTGTACAGAGTGAGTTCCAGGACAGCCAAGACTGTTACATAGAGAAAGCCTGTCTTGAAAAGAAAAAAAAAGTGGTGACAGCTGGTATGAGACATTCTCTCAGAATGACTTCTAAAACTATTTGTTCCAGAATTCTGATAACCGCTTCAGTTTTTGAAATACAGCCAACCCTGTTGCTGTAACCTGACCCAGCAAGAATGACTTATAGAAAAACACTCTACTGCTTTCCCCCAAAGAGTCCAAGTCCCCTTTTCTGTAGTCAAGTAATTCAGGCCTCTTCTATTTTAGAGAGTGATCCCTGACAAGGAATCAACCCCTACCTGACATTAGAATCTTTTTTTCTTTTTAAATATTTATTTTATGTGCATGAGTGTTTTGCCTGTATATAAGTATATGTGCCACATGAGTGCCCAGTGCCTGCAGATGCCAAAAGAGTGTGTTGGACCCCCTAGAACTCTTGGACTTAGAGTTACAGGCAGTTGCGGGTGCTATGAACTGGCAAGGGACCTGAGCCCTTACCCCCACCCCCTGCCAAAGCTGGTCTCCAGCAAGGAACCAAACCTAGATTCTCTGAAAAAACAGCAAGTGCTCTTAACCTCTGAGTCAGCTCTCCAGTCCCACTCTTAGATTCTTGTTAGACACCAAGAAACTTCATCAAGGATTTCTTGTACGTCTTAAATAAGGAATAAGAGTGCACAAAGGATGCAGTTAGACCCTTATTCCTGTGCCAACATCTGTCATTAACCCTTTGATCATAAAGAAAGGATAGGATTAGTTATCTGTCTTTTATCCTTTAAGCAACCAGTCAAAGGAGCTGGGAAGCTTTGGCTATTGGTAGTGGCATTTATGTTGGGGGGCATAGGTTTATCAGGGTGAAAGTTCCAGTCTAGCTGGTGAGCAGATACAGATCAAGGTGCCACTGAAGAAGAATCCTTGTTCAAATATATAGATGGTAAGGTTAAGGGAGAGGAAATGGAGTAATTGAAAGGATCCTTATTTTGGGTGGTTTGGGGTCATTCTCCCAGACTGAAAGGGAGCCCGCTCTGGTTGCCCTCATCGAGTGTTGAAGTGCGATGCCATGGAGCGCATGTGGAGGTCAGAGAACAACAGCACTCAAGAGTCACTTCTGTCACTGGGCTGCTTTCTCCAGGTTAGCTGACCTGCAAGCTTCTGGCTGATTCTCCTGTTTCTGCCTCCATCTCTCTGAAGGTGTGCTGGGATTCCAGATGTGTGATACTGCGTGCAGCCTTTGTTGCTGTTGTTGGTTCCAGGAACCAAATTCTGGTGATCAGACTTGCACCACGAGTACTTTTACCCAGTGATCCATCCATCTCCATGGCCCTGCCCTAAGATCTTGAACTAGGTAGGAGGCCCGAGCTGTCTGCTTTTCTGCAAACTAGACTAGGTGTACTACAGGAGGAGTTGGCTGGTTGGAGGTCCTGCATCAAAACAAGGTGAATGGCACACAGAATCCCAAAAGCATCTTTTCTCCTTATTCCTTATGTGCTCTTGCCATCTCATACACCATAGAAAAATCACACAAGCTAAAAAAAAAAGCATCCAAGAAGGGAGCCATGAAAATATGAAAACCTCTTTTCTTTCCTTCTTTCTGCCCTTGCCTCTTGACACAGGGTATCATGTAGGTCAAGGTAGCCTTGAACTCCATAGGTAGGTGAGTCTCCATAGGTAGGTGATTATGACCTCGAGCTTCTGATCCTCGCGCCTCTACCTCCTGCTACAATCACAAGCAAGTGTCACCAAGCACAGATGGAGAATTCATTTTCACAATGGTGCAAGCATCATACAACTGGGGAGGGCTGATCTTTTAGCAAGAGATGCTGAAATAATTGACCACATTAAAAAAAATTAATCCAATACCTCACTCATTATAAAAAATGTTCAGTCAAGTGAATCCTAGATTTAAAGGTACAAGAGAAAAATTATACAGCATCAATAAGGAAAAATAAAGGAAAACCTGTACATTGTTTAGAAATGGCTTTGAAGGAACAATCCTAATGTTGTTTGCTAAATCTGGGCTGAGCCCCTGCAGCCATGAAATCACTTTACACAGCGAGTAAAACACAAGAGTGATTAGAAATGTCAGGACCAGTTTTCCTATTGTCAGAGAAAAGTTTAAAAAAACCAACTACTACCTTCATTTCAGACTAGAATTAGAGATGCTTCTATATTCGTGTCTACTTTAATAGATAACAAAGATAGCTATATACTGACACATTAAATAAATAGACACCAGAATTACTATATACACGTTTTCTAGCTCACTACTTAGACAGTCCAGAAGCAGTGACAACTCGCCAGTTAAAGGACACTCAATACTCACAAGCTACCTTCTAAATCCGTTTGTCAACAAAAAAGATTGGGGAGAGTTACAAAAAGCTACCCAGATCTTCCTCTCTTCTACAAAATGAAAGAAATCCTTATTCAGTAAGAGGAGGACAACAAACACTGTAGCCTCTGGCCCAGTGTGAAAGCTATCTGACCCTGGTGAATGGACAAAATGGGTCCCAAGGAAAAGGTGGAAATAAATACTTAGTCCAAATTTAGGGGAGGGGACAGTGAATAGGGGTATGGAATAGGGCAACACCATAAGATGCAAGGACCTAATTTCTAAGACTAAGACATAATAAATCAAGCAGATGAGGCATATTTTCTGCCAGTCACAAGGCTAAAGAATGTCATAAAACACTAAAAATCAAAGAATACTACAGGAGTAAAAACAGTTAGTTACATGGAACATCCTGAAGACCTCTGAGACATAGCACAAAAGCCACCTGAGGGTGACATAATTATTTAGGAAATCAGAGGTTATAGCTCCTTGTCAAACACCTTGTAAAGCTGAGATATCACTCCAAGAAAACCAAGCCATGTGTTCTGCCTTCAGCTACAGAGCAGTGGGGCAGATGCTGAGCCCAGGATGCAGGGAGACACAGCCCAGAAAGGCACCCTCAAGAAAACTGATCTGGAACACAATGATGGGGGGGAGAAAGCAACAGCCTAGGGATGCTCCCAGTCACAATAGAATTGGTGATGAGCAGCAAACAGGAAATTCTAACTAGCTGAAAACAATAAACTAAAGAATAAAGAACCATGGTCTAGTTTCGCAGAGAAAACTAGTTTGATTGATCACTCAATCTATATAAAAGCTCCCTAGAAGGAAGTGACAGATCAAATCAAATAAGAGAAAAGGCTTGCAAACTTGTTATATGCTTGGAAGTAATCAAGCATAATTCAGAGGCTTACATATGCCCCATTTTCCATTGGGGTGCAGGAAAGGGTGGTGTGTGTACAGTTTAGGGGAGGGTAGTAAAAGGATTTTTATGGGACTTCACTGAACTTAGAGAAACATGGAATGGGGCTAGGACTTTCTACTGAACCTATAGATCAGTGGTTCTCAACCTGTGGGTTGCGACCCAGTTAAACCTCTATCTTCAAAAAATATTTGCGATACAATTCACAACAGTAGCAAGATTACAGTTATGAAGTAGCAATGAAAATAATTTTATGCTTGAGAGTCACCACAGCATGAGGGTTGCACTGAAGGGCTGCAACATTGGGAAGGTTGAGAACCATTGCTATAGACAGACAACTGCTTGTGGATGGTTTTCTTTGGACTACTGAATGAAGCTTGAGAACAAAGCAATGGTGTGTGGCAAAGGGCTATCTAGGTGTATATAGTTTCCAGTCTTTCTCCCTGTGACAAAATCAGTTTAATGAACATGTAGTGATGCATGCCTTCTGAGTTCAGGGCCAGCCTGGTCTGCACAGAGAAACCCTGTCTCAAAGGAAAAAAGAGAATTCAAGAAAGAAGATAGAGGTAATTATTATATTCTTCAGCAGGTCTGAGCTTTGTAAGCAGACAGTTATACTTTTCTAGAATCTTCTGCTCTCGTTTAATATAATGAGCATAAATAACAGAGCACCATATTTGGGAGTGGCTATTCTTGGGCTCCTTCATAGGCTTCAAATACTCCATTGAAAAAGGACATAAATTTATTTGAGTCACACCGTGGGACAGTTTTACCAAGAGCCATGGGAGATAGTTCAATGAGTAAAGTGTTGGCTCTGCAACCAATGAAGACCTGAGTTCAGACCCCAAGCCCATCTGTAAAAGCTGGGGATGGTGGCACACTGCAGCACTAATGGGCAGAAACACGTGGGATTCCACAGGCTTGTTAGCCAGCTAGTGTACCTGAAGCGACCAGCTCCAGGTTTCAGGAGAAACCCCGTGTATTAGTTACTTTTCTAGTGTTGTGATAAAAGATGATTAGGGCAACTTAGAAAAGAAAGAGATTCTTTGGGCTTACAGTTCCAGAGGACTAGTCCAGGAGGGTGGAGTGGAGGCAGCGGCATGGCAGCTGGAGAGCAGCTGGGAGCAAGCATGATGCGGAGAGGGTAAAGTCAGAACGGTGCAAGTCTTTAAACGCTCAAAACCTGCCTCCAGTGGCAAGCTTCCTCCAAACGAGGTTGGACCCCTTGAGCTTTTCCAAACAATGCCACCCATCAACTAAGGACCAAGTATTCAAATGCCTGAGACTATGAGGAACATCTCATTCAAACCTCCACACCCCGTCTCAAAACCATAAGGTGGGGGCTGGAGGGATGGCTCAGCAATAAAGAGCACTGGCTGATCTTCTGGAGGACCCAGGTTCATTCCTAGCTCCTGTTTACGATTGTCTGTAACTCCAGTTCCAGGGGACAGTTCCCTCTTCTGGCCCCCACCGAGGCACCAAGCACACAGTAGTATGCAGACATACAAGCAGGCAAGACATTCATACACATAAAATAAAATAAAATTTAAAAGTTAAAAATCAAACAAGGTGGAGAGTAATAGAGGAAGACCCCTGAAGTTAACCTCTGAACTCCAAATTACTATGCTTGTGCACACGCGCACACATAAATGAGTACCTGGGATAAAAACAATAGATTAGCTTGTAATTAATACAAACTAATGGTTAAATATGATAACAAGAGCAGAATTAAGCTTAAGTTCAATTTTGTTCCCTCCTAGGAGTGACATCAAGGATACCTTGGGTTACAAAGTAAAACTTTGTCTTTAAAACAGAAACAAACATTAAAAACAAAAACAAGCCAGGCGGTGGTGGCACACACCTTTAATCCCAGCACTCGGGAGGCAGAGGNCTAGTTCCAGGACAGGCTCTAAAGCTACAGAGAAACCCTGTCTAGAAAAACCAAAAGCAAACAAACAACAAAACCATCAGCTTACCTAAACAAATGAAAAGCAAAAGCTGCCTCTCAACTATTGGTCCAGATGCCCTGATTGCAAAACCAATGAGAATGCAAGTGAGTAAAGAAAAATAAAAATACAGATCAGTATCTCTTGGTACAAAACCTGTACCAAAATATGAAATACTGTGTAAAAGGAATTAGTGCTTGGGAGATAGCTCCTGGGGTAAAATGCTTTCTGTGTATGCATGAACATTTGAATTCAGATCCCCGGCAACTATGTTTTATTTTGTTTCTTAAGGCAGTTACAACAGCATCTATTAATTCAGTGATGGGAGGCAAAGACACTCGGATCATGGGGCTTGTAAGAAGATAACATACCAAGATGGGCGGTGGTGGCACTACACCTGTAATCAAGGCACTCGGGAGGCAGAGGCAGGAGGATCTCTAAGTCTGAAGCCAGTCTGCTCTGCAAAGTGAGTCCCAGGACAAAGAAACTCTGTCTCAAAAACGTATGTATGTATGTATGTATACACAAAACATGCTACAGGCCAATGGAGTTTATTGTCAGACCACAAGGGAGGTTAAACTTTAAAAAAAAAAATCAATTCATATGAGCTAGGCATGGTGAAAGATACCTGCAATCCTAGCACTTGTGAAGTTGAGTCAGGATTGGGACTTCAAGGGTAACCTAGACTATAAAGTGAGACTTTATCTTAAAAAAATTGATTAGCGAAAAAAAATTGGGCTGGGAGCACAGGTCAGTGGTAGAGTGCTTGCAGACTGCTCTGGACAGAGGCCTAATCCCAAGTACTCCCGGAGTGACTGTGGTAGCGCCATCTTGTCCTGATGGTCCTCTAACTCCACTTTTCTCAGACACCTTTTCAGTCCCTAACCCCTTGAAAAGCCATGCCCACCTTGGCAGCATATTCAGAACTTTCCATGACTCTGACCATGGTCTAGATAAATAATCAAAATGTCTGCTGACTGTACAATCAAAACAAATGTTACAGGTTCCCCTGACCCACATCCGACAATGACATCATTATGCTTTGTTCCTTTACAAAGGTTCTACCTTTGAACTTCGGTGCTGAGAGTTCTTTGGGGCAAGAGCCTGTTCTCCAATGGTGGCTAATAAAGGACTGTAATTTGGCCTTATATGCATAGTGGTTTGTAACTTTCTTTCTTTTATGTGCATTTGTGTTTTGCCTGCAAGTATGTCTGAGTGAGGGTGCCAGATCTTGGAGTTTTACACACACACACACACACACACACACACACACATATTCTCTTAGCTAAATAGGAATAGAAGGAAATGCTGCCATTTAGAGTATGCAACATAGAGTATGCAAAAATAAATCAGCAATGCTTAAAGTCTGAAATAGTTCTCTTAAGACTGTAACAAAATGTCAGGTGGTAATGCACACGCCTTTAATCCCAGCACTCAGGAGGCAGAGGCAGGCAGATCTTTGAGT
>LOJH01018569.1:20585-40327 GCA_001685095.1 Ellobius talpinus
TGTGTGTGTGTGTGTGTGTGTGTGTGAGAGAGAGAGAGAGAGAGAGAGAAAGAATTACAAAGCAATGCCCTAGTTAGCTGTAACTGTCAACTTGACACAGTCTACAGTCATCTGAGGGATTGCACAGATCACATTGGCCTGATGCAAAAGAACTCAACCTACTATGGGTAGTCTCATTCCCTGGGTGGGTGGTCCTGGCTGTATAAAAAGGCTAGCTAAGCATGGGCCAGCAAACAGCATTCATTCCTCTGTAGTCTCTGCTTCAATTCCCTGCTTGAGTTCCTGCCCTGCCTTCCCTCAATGGTGGAGTGCAAGCCAAACAAACCCCTTCATCCTCTGTGTTTCTCTTCATCAGCAAATTATATGACAACGCTAGAAGGGGAAGTAGAACAGCATAATAAAGGCAAAAGACACAGTTAAAACAGACCAGCATGTATTACTAACGGACTTAAATATGTAATGAATGTTGAAATTATTCAACTGAAATATATGTTTTTCAGTGCTGGTTCAACTGCTGAGAGTCAATTAATAGCCGTAAGTCTGACGAACAATGGTTGAGGCAGGAAGATTGGGAATTCCAGGTCAGCTTGATCTACATAGCAAGTCCCTATCTTAAAAGGAAAACAACTGAAGTTACAAGAGACTGTGAGCTTTCATGCAAAAGACTGACTGTGCTAGAACTTCATATGTCACCAAAAAAATGGAGAAATGGAGAAGCTGGGCCTGTAATCTCAGCTATTTTGGAGGGTGAGGCAGAAATATACAATTTTAAGACCAGCCTGGGCTAACATAGTAATATCTTGAAATAAGAGACACAAGCTGGGAAAGGTGGGAGTTAGAAGTGGTGAGTGAGAGACATGGATAGCCTCAGCTACATTAAGACTTTGTTTCAAAAAAAGAGGGGGATGACTGAAAACAGGTTTTGTCCAAGTAAATGTGAATTCGACAGCTCTTTAAAGGCATGAGAGAAATGCAATTTGTTTTAATGAATAAAATGTATTGTATGTTTTATGATACAATACAAAATGTTGATCTATGTTGGAGAAGTCATTCACATCATTAAACTCTGCCTAATTATTTGTACCTCTACAAAATAAAGATTCATTCTTATCATATAAATATAAATATAAATGGGGGCTATAAGTCTCAAAAGGTGATCAAAAGACAATCGCACAACCACCTGTAATGCCAGCTCCAATGAATCCTATGGTTTCTTCTGACTTCCATTGGCAGCTGTACTCATGTGCACATACCTATACACATACACAATTAAAAATAAATCTTAAAAAGGGGGAGACCTAGATACAGTTCAGTGGTAGTGTGACTGCCTAGCATCACAGGGCCCTGGGTTCCATAACCAATACTCAGGACGAAAGGCAATTATAGTTACTCTAGGGGAGGGCAAAAGAGTGAGATACAATCATTGATAAATACAGCAAAAGTTCAACTATAATGTTAATGTTTGGTTTTATTCTATTTGTATTTGTCTTAATTAACTCACAATATATACTGCCAAAATAATTTTCTAAAACACAAAGTTAATTTCAACATTCCTTTGTCACCCCATACATACATGGAAAAAAAATGAGATCATAGTATTCTCCAACTTAATGTAACAAGCTATCATAACATCTGTTATACCAAAAAACCAAATATACAAACTTTTTCTAACATTCTGCTGCTGATGGATACACAGGTTATTTCTTGTTACTTGCCACAAAAAGAAAGCTGCACAAGCATCCATTTTACATGTCCTTATTTATATACTGCTGATTTTCTTTCTGAAGGATGGAGCCTTAAAAGTCAGACTACTGAATTCCAGATATTGAGCCTTAGTATTCCATATACTTGGTCAAGTAATATCTGTATTTTTCCCTAAATATTGCTCTATTAATGCTTCCAAATTATTGTAACAACTCAAATTTTATTTAGCAGTACCTAAGTAAGACAATGAAATTTCTTTTGACTAAATAAGCATATGACAACAAAACAACAACAGAACATTCTTTAAGTCCTATTATAAGAAGCACTCATATGCTTCCAGACCACATATTCAGTATTATATACTTGGGTCCTCATTTGGGGTACATATGAAAGGCATAGAAGAAAAGCTCAAAAATACCATAATTAATATGTTACAAACAAGTTAGTTTTATCAATGTACTAAGTTTTGTTAGGAAGAGCTGAGGCCCAAGAGGTTACGCGGATCGTGGAGGCCTCTGCGGAGCTGAAGTAAACACTCCATTTTGGAGACTCGCGGTGTCCGTAAAACCCCAATCAGACAAAGGAAAACGAAAGGAAACCTCTACACGAGGCCGTACGAATCGGCCTCGCTGCCTTGACCGGCTCATCCGTGGAGGTCGGGTGACGCGGAGACTGATCACTTATCACGTACAGTGAAGTAGGGGAGAAACAGGGAATGCAAGGCGGCTACTCCTCCCGCTTGGCAGAACACGTGGTCGGAGTAGTGACCGATGTCCGGGTCACCTCTCTAACCAGCGAGAGGCCTGGCACTCACTCTGCCTGACACATTAACTGTCCAGTTTCTCCACTCTCCTTATAGAGTCATCCTCTAGCTGCCTTGCTAATCCTGGGAAGTAAGCATATGTCCCGACCCCGCCATTTTACACGTTACACTGGATTTCTGGCGCCGAGAATACGGGGGCGGAAGGGGGAAGCACAGATGAGCTTTCGTCACAGCCGAATAGTCCCAGAGCCGCACCGCGCTCTCCCCAAATGGCTACGCCAGCCAGCTACGTAACCCGGATGGTCAGCGGCGGCTTCCGCAGATGACTGACCGTTCGCGGTTCCTCTAACAGCTGCCTGTGTTTGCTCTTTTTATATGTTTCCCCCTCTTCTTGCCCATCTTCCCGTTGTTTTCCTTTTCCCCTCTGGAGTTTCTTCTTTCTTCTTCTGTAGAAGAGGGCTTGTGCTGCATTCTGAGACCTGAGTCAGAGCAGCTTCTGTAGTTTTAGCCGCCAGGATTGCTATAGCTGCTAACTGCTGTGGCTATCCACATGTTACAGACGTTAGCTGGAGAAGTAAGCCATAGGCCTGGGAGTGTCCACTAACTTTGGATAAAGACTTTCGCGATTATGCCTTGTCTCTAGGAAATTTCTAGGGCAAGTCACAGGGCCTAGGCTGACAATAACCCCTTCGGCTTTGGGGCATTCTCACCAATACTGGTTACTACACAAATTAGAAAGGGATCATGTGTTATCAATAAAGGGAGAGAACAAAACCTCCGTTTTAAAAAGAAGATTCTCATTTTACCTATTGCACCAAGAGGCACGGGGGCAGGAGAGATGGCTCAGTGGTTAAAAGTGCTTACTGCTCTTGCAAAAGATAAAAGTTCAGTCACTAGCATCCATGTAAGCATGAAGGGCTCGCAACTGTCTGTAACTCCAGGAGCTAACCCCGTCACCTCCCCCGCCCCCACCTCCAGCTGAACTAACGTGCACATACCGCTACACAGGCAAACGTGTGCACATGTACACAAATAAAACTCAAATATAAATATCTGTTTTGAAATTTACCCAAGAGCTAGAGAGATGGCTGAGCACATAAAGGCACCTGCCTTGAAACCTGATGACCTGCTTTCAGTCCACTTCACAGGATCCGCATTAGGGTCGGAGAGAACCGACTCCAGTAAGCTGTCCCTCTGGTCTCCCTCCATACGTGCGTACTGTGATACAGGTACTTGAGCACAGGCACGCGTGCACACACTAAGTAAATATATATATTCATACTTATATACATACATTTATTTATTTAATTACGAGCATTTTAAAACGTGACTCAAGGAGCCTCAATGATTATCTGCAGTCAGAAAGGATTTACTAGGAAACCTTGGACAGCTGCTATGGAGTTGTCTTCCCTCCAGAGGCTAACACGCACTCCCTTATACCTCTTTCTTCAAAGTCCATTGTAGGCGGTTCTTTTCCAGTGCTGGCTTTTCCACAGTTGTGACAAAAATTTGCCTTTTTAGAATCCTCTATCTTCTTTCTGGAGTTTCTAAGATGGCAAGTTTATTTGCCTGTGGAAGAAGATTGCACCCCAGGGCCAAGACAGCCAATTTAAAATATTCATGTGACTATAATCACTTCCTTGCCCCCAATCTAAATTTTAACTTAAATATAATTACATATTTCCCCCATTACTATCTCTCTCTCCCTCCCTCCCTCCCTCTTAAATTCTTGGCCTATTGTATGTTTATGATTTTTCCTGGTCCCTTGTTTGGTCTCTACTTTATCTTTGTTGTAGAAAATCCCAAAACAGGGCTGGAGAGTTGGCTCAGTGTGTAAGAGCACTTATTTTTGCAAAGGACTCAGGTTCTATTCCTAGCACTCACACGGAGATTCATCACCTTCTCAGGCATCAGGCATACATGGGGTACACAGGTACACATGTGTGTTATGAGTACTTTACTCATACTCATAAAATAATTCAAAACTAATAAAAAAAACTCAAAAAGCCAAATATAAAAGTTGGTTTAGGGTATACAAAGGCCACTGGCTGCTTTTCCAACTTCGTTCTAATGTCTGTGGCAAAACTGATAAACTAAGTACCTAGAAAGGTCTAACTTTAGCTAATTTTTAAAAACATTTGTTTTATCAGTCTTGTGTATATCTTTGTTGTTGTTTTCCCCTGCCTCCATCCACCAAGTTCTAGGATCCACGTGTGTACCACCATGCCTGACTCTATTTTCTACAAACCTCTTGTGACAATTCTCAGGCCTTTTATAGTAAGATTATGCTTTCTAGATTTTGCCCCATTATCCATTTATTTCCATTTTGGAACAATCTTCCACTTTTAGGACAAAAATCTTATGTTCCCATCTTAAAATTCTTTCTCATCTTAAAGTATTTCCTTTATCTTTGATATTCTTCATAGAAATGACTTATAACTTCTTCTTCTTCTTTTTTTTTCTCGAGACAGGGTTTCTCTGTTAGCTTTGAAGCCTGTCCTGGAACTAGCTCTTGTAGACCAGGCTGTCCTCGAGCTCACAGAGATCCGCCTGCCTCTGCCTCCCGAGTGCTGGGATTAAAGGCGTGCGCCCCCACCACCCGGCTAACTTATAACTTCTTAAAGTATTTTATTTTTACTCATCTAGTGTGCATTTGCATGTGAGAAAGAAAGATCAAGAGAGTGAGAGTGAGAGTGTGTGTGAGTGTGCAAGCCACAGTCCATGTGTAGAGAGGTCAGAGGACAACTTGGAGACATCACTTCTCTGCTTCCATCATGCAGTTTTCATGGATGGAACTCAGGGTGTCAAGATTCGTGGCAAGCTTCTTAGCAGCTGAGGACCCAAACTCCTTTCTGTGTGTGTTACTGAAGATTGAATCCACGGCCTTCTAATTATATGCTAAACAATATCTGTACCCCTGAGCCATATTACCAGCCCTAGAAAAAAAGTTTTTCTTAGTAAAGCTATTCTGTTCTAATGAAAATCAAGGGAAAACTGAGCAGGGTGATGCATACCTGTAATCCCAGCACAGGGAAGGTGAGGAAGAAAGATCAGGAGTTCAGCTCATCTTCAGCAACATAGTAAGTCCAAGATCAGCCTGAGTTACATAAGATCACATTAAAGGAAAAATAAATGCAAAACCAAAAGCAAACCATGAAGCTGCATCTGAAACATAAGCAGAGATGATGACATGTTATCAGCCTTGGAAACAGTCCTGTGTTTTCTTACCAGCAATTTGAGTTAACTGTTGTTGGATTTCTGGCTGTTACAACAGGCTCTCTGAAATTGCTTTTGCTGAAGGTACTGATGCCCCACTTGACTTCATAAGGTAACCAACAGGATTAAAGACCCCAATCTCTGCCTTCATTTTGGGACTGTTGTTTTTCTTTGTCTCAAACTCTTGCTTGACATGTATAGACATGTTAATAACTGAAGGATTAGTTTCTTAAATTCTTTCATTTCTTTAAATGTTCAAAGATAGCCAGGCAGCGTTGGCACATGCCTTTAATACCAGCACTTGGGAGGCAGAGGCAGGCAGATTTCAATGAGTTTGAGGCCAGCCTGGTCTACAAAACAAGTCACAGGACAGCCGGAGCTGTTGTGCAGAGATATCCTGTTTTAAAACAAAAAGTTCGGATCAGAAATAACTTACTTTACTAGATATTTAACTATCCCCCAAATGGAAACAAGAGGATCAATTCAAGGTCATCCTCAGTTACATAGTAAGATTGCCAATAGTTGGGAGATCTTTTTAAAATAACTTATATATTTATTGAGATTATAATGCAATTACATAATTTCCCTTTCCTTTTTTTCCCTCCAAACCCATGCACATATTCCCACCCCCATTGCTCTTTCAAATTCATAGCCTCCTTCTAATTGCTGTTGTGTGTGTTCCTGAATATATGAACACCTGCTCAGTCTGTACAGTATCACTTGTATGTATGTTTTCAGGATTGACATTTAGTATTGGATAACCAGTTGATCTCTTCCCTGGGAAGACTATTTCTCCTGCTTTCAGCTTTCCTTACTTGCCTAGGGTTGAGGTCTTATGAGCTTTCCCCCTTCCATGTTAGCCTGTCTATTAGTGTTGCCCGTGTTCAGGTCATTTTTAGGCAACCATGTTGGTGAAACTTCATGAGCAGATGATCTCAGAACCAAATCTCCAGAGCTGGGCGGTGGTGGCGCACGCCCTTAATCCCAGCACTCAGGAGGCAGAAGCAGGCAGATCTTTGTGAATTTGAGGCCAATCTGGTCTACAAGAGCTAGTTCCAGGACAGGCACCAAAGCTACAGAGAAACCCTGTCTCAAAATACCAAAAAAAGAAAGAAAGAAAGAAAGAAAGAAAGAAAAGAAGAAAAGAAACAAGTCTCCAGAAGATAGGTGGAAGAGCTGCAAAATTCCCTTCTCCCACTCAGTACAATCATTGCAATCCTCAACTCACACCAACTTCTGTTATCTATACTGAGCCAACCCAAGACCAGTCCTACCAACAGTCCCCGCCCTGTGCCTCTGAACTATTGACTGTGGTGGATGGATTCAAGGGGAAGAGAATCACTGCCTTTAGTTGTATCTCCTCTGCTGAGGACGGCAGCCTCAAATAGATAGTGCCAAACTCATGTCACACAAATGGCTCTGATGAATCTCAGAGGGTCAAAAACCAAAACTAATAGATGAGAACATGAGAGAGAGATTTGTAGAAAGTGAGGAGTTCATGCAAGATGGTGGTGGGGAGCTGGAGTGGTTGGTATGCCTAGTGTACTTGCAGTGCCAGAGGCCAGAAGAGCGTATAGGATCCCTTGAAACTGGAGTTACAGAGGGTTGGGAGCTGAACTCTGGTCCTCTGTAATAACATCAAGCGTTCTTAACTACTGAGCCATGTGTACATTTTACTTTCTTTATTTAAGGGAGGAGCCAGGCTAGCCAGGAACTCACTATGTAGACCAAGCTAGCCTTGGATTTATGATGAACTTCTTGCCTACAAAGTGTTGTGGTTGTAAGCATATGCCACGAGTACCAGTTATAAGTTTTAAATAAATCCATAATTTCTGTATCTGTTCCCCCACTCTCCACACCATTTGCCCCCTCCCAGCTCATGCTTCAGATGACTGTATTATAGTCCTGTCACCCTCAGAGTCCTCTTTGTTTACGTGCAACTGTGATTCTTGAATTGCACTGCAGAAAAGTTAGAGTCTTATTGAATAAGGATGAAGGAAAAATACAAGGGTGGGTATTAGGAGAGGCACGGACCTAAGTCCTTCAGCAGTATCTATATAGCTAACTGGGGGATTTTGGGGTTTACATTATTTAAAGGCGGTAGTTTATTACTAAGGCTTTGGAAGAAAAGATTTTGTTGGTGTACCCAGTCTGTCATTTCTCTGTGCATTTTTCATGTGTGTATGCATTTTTCACATTTGTGGGTATATATGTGTAAAGGTGCATGTGTACCTGACCGTGCATGTGTAGTCCTAAATTTAATGTCAGAAGTCATCCTCAATCACGTGTCCACTGATATGGCTAGTTTTCCTAGCCTGCTTGCTTTGGAGGACCCTGTCTCAGCCTTCCAAGGCTGAAATTACAGGAAGGCTAATGTCCCGTTGCTTTTTAAATCGTCCATATCCCTTTTACAAAATGATTAGGAAAACAAGAATGCCGCAATCAAAAATGTTACAGAGGGCGCCGAATTCTGACAGCCAAGGACCGATTCTTTTAGGAAGAAAAAAACTAACATGGGAAAAGAACTAATTTAAAATACTCAAGATACATTAAATATACAGTTTAAATTCAAATTTCCAATGCCTATACATCACATTGCAGAATATAAAGCTAATCCGTGAACTGTATGTGGTGGCACAGGACTGTGACACCAGCACTTGGAACATGTAGGTGGAAAGATCAGGAATTTAAAGCCAGTCTATGCTGTATAGCAAGTTTGAGACCAGCCTGGGCTATATGAGACCTTGACTCAAAACAACAACAAAATGCTAACCTCACAAGTCAAAGTTTCCTTTAACTCAACATCCTATTGCTTTCTAGTTGTAACAAAAAAACCCCAAATCAATTCATCTCAGGATATGTTGTTGCTTTTTATAGGATTTCATATAGCCCAGGCTTGCCTCAAACTCATTTTATAGCCAAGGTTGGCCTAGAACTCATGATCCTCTCTCTTCCACTTCCTAGGGGCTGGTTTGTAGGGATGATCCGCCACATCCTTCTGATTTCACCTCTTAAATAAATCATTTACACTTATAAATGGCATAAGGGAGTCAGTGAGATGGTTCAGTGGTCAAAGCCACCTGAGTTCAAACCCCGGGGACCCAAATGAAGATGTAGAGAATTAACCCTGTAAGGTGTCCGTTGACCACTACACACACTCTGAGGCATGTGTGTGTCTCTTCACCGTACAAAACAAATAAATGTGACAACTACAAATGGGAGAAGGTGTGCCTCTTCCAGGCGGGAGTGGAGCTCAGCTGGCGGACTGCTCTACCTCGTTTCAAGTGCTGGGTTTCACTCTCAGCAATGCATAAACCAGTTGGAGGCCAGCCTGGGCTACAATTAAACTAAAGGAAAAATCAATTTTTGTTTTGTTTTGTCTTTTTGTTGTTTTCAAGACAAAGTTGCTCTGTGTAGCCCCCGGCTGTCCTGGAACTCTCTTTGTAGGCCAGGCTGGCCTTGAACGCACAGAGATCCAGCTGCCTCTGATTCCTTAATGATGGAATTAAATGCATAAGATGTCACCACCACCCAACAAAATAAAGAAGTCCTAAAAAAAGGAATTAAATAACAAAAAATGTTTCTAACAATACTAAAATCAATCAAACAAACATACAAACAAACAATTAAACAAAAACTTCATTTACAACATAGTTGCTAAAAAATAATCCTCTGGGCTGTGCCAGAAGGGAGATGGGAGCACCCATTAGACAAAGTGGGAGAGACCAGACCTGCTTCTCTCTCTCCTCCTGACAGAGGCTCACTACTGGTTTTCAGTCTCCATTTTCTGCAGACAGTTTCTTGCTCAGCCAGTTTCTTGGTTAATCCCCCCCTTTTCATTTTCTCCCTGCTTTCCTTTGGCTAAAACCCTTTTGTCTCTAGATTTCTCTTTCTTACTTTTCCTTTGGCTTTGACTCTACTTTTGTGGGAGCAGGGTTAACAGATCTCTTCCTGGTCTTTGGGAGACAAAAGGCTCCTTCACCTAGAAAATCACGATAAAAGCCCGGTGACCTCGAAGGTGCAGAGGACACCGGCCCCCTTCCTTCCCCTTCCTGACTACTACATCCACCTAACCGATTTCCTCTTCAGCTACCTGGCTGCATGAAGAGTAGGGATGTGGGTGCTGAGGGGAAGCACTGCCTGGCCTCCCTGTCCAATTGACATGGGTTGATCAAAGTGGCAAAAGCAATTCAATGGAGTAAAGACAATCTTCTCAGTGCATGACGCTAAAATAGGCGAAAGAAAATTAATGAAAAAAAAGAAACAAAACCAGACAAACACCCTGTACACCTTTCAGTTATAGGTCAATGCAACAAATTATTTTTATGACAGCAAAAGCATGAAAAAAAATGTAACCAGTGGTGGCACATAAAGATTAAAATCTTGCTGGGCAGTGGTGGTGCACACCTTTGATTCCAGCATTCGGAGGCAGAAGCAGGCGGGTCTCTGTGAGTTCAAGGCCAGGCTCGTCTACAGAATGAGTTCCAGGACAGCCAGGAGGACTATTACATAGAGAAACCCTGTATTGAAAAACAAAACATTGAAGCTTTTTGTTTCAAAAAATATGCAAAAAAGACAACCTGTAGAATCTTGGAAAATGTTTGAAAGTCACATTTTTCATAGAAGATGGATATCTAAAGATGTCAGTATTTGAGCATGCATATATGACCGAGCTATAGTTCCCAGCACCCATATCAGGTGGCTCACAACAGCCTTTAGCTCCAGCTCCAGGAGTGCTAGACAGTCTCATCTAGCCTCCATGGGCACCTTCACATACATGTTCATGTAAATTCAGAATGTGTATCTGGCAATGAATTTCATACTGTGGAGTAACAGGGATAGGACTTGCAGTGACAAGGATAGAAACTCACACAGATGGTCAAAATTCATGCCTACTACTTCCACGACATTATTTATGTATATCCCGATGCACACCACACACACCCGCACACCCACACCCCCCCACACACACACAGGTATTAGTTAGCTTGCTTTTGCTTTTTCAAAGAGAGGGTCTTTGGTTTTTGTTTGATTGTTGTTTTCATTTTTTGGTTTTTTGATACAAGGTTTCTGAGTGTCCTGGAAATTGCTCTATAGATCAAGGTGGCTTCAAATTAAGAGATCTGCCTGACTTTACTTTCCAAGTGCTAGGATTAAAGGTGTATGCCACCACTGCCTGATAAGAGAGAGGGTCTTACATGGCCCAGACTTGCTATAGCAGAGGATAACCTTGAACTCTTGATCTTCTTTGTCTCAACTTTCAACACGCTGGGATTACAGCAGTGAGCCCTCATTTACAACAGTGACTCAACATGTCCAGCTTAAATCAGAACAACTTCATGGAAGGGACTTGTTTCTTAGTCATAGGTCAAAGAACGGCACTAGAAATGTACTAAAAAGTGATTTGTTGTTCTTATCGTTATTGGTGTGTGTTTGTAGGTGGTATGTGTGAGTTCAGTGAGAACATCATGTAGGCGGAGCCAAAGCCAACCTCACGTGTCAGTTGTTTTAGGCAGGGTTTCTTTGTTTTTCCACTATGTATGCCCATAAGCTTCAGGTGAGTCTCCTGTCTCACCTTCCCATGTCTCTGTAGGAGATTATGTACTAAGATCATGCATCTGGTTTTTATGTGGGTTCTGGGGAGTTGGAGTTAGGGTCTCATGCTTGCATATCAAGCACATTTACACACCCAGCCATCTCATCACCTTCAACTTGTTTTTGAGGTAGGGTAACCACGGCTGAACTGAAACTCATGGAAATCTTCCTGCCTGTCTCCCCAGTGCTAAGATTACAGGTGTAAGCGTCTTGCCTGCCTTCGTATTTATTGTCTTTCTATATCTGCTCCTTTTGAAGTTGTTACTGCAGTTTGTTTTTCTCTTCAATGACTAGCACTAGAGATTAAGACTTTAAGGGAAAGTTTCTCAGGGTAAAGCCACCCCTTATCTTCATACAAAACCAGAAGAAATATCATCTCAACATATGCTCAAATCACAAAAAGAGAAATACAAGAAATAAAAACCAACCTGACTCCTCCAAATGTTTGTTGCTCTTCACTGACTCTAAACACTTTGAAATGTCCAAATGTCAAGTAATTCAAAAGTTGGTTATAGTAGGACTATCTATCTGTAGGGGAGCTGATTCAGTCAGTAAAGGGCTTGCCTCCCAAGCATGGGGACCTAAGTTTGGGTCCTTAATACCCACACATGCAAAAATGAGGACAGTAATATGTCTGCAACTACAGTCCTGGTGGTGCAGAGACATGCCTCGAGCTTCTTGATACCCTGTGTTATAAAATAAGGCGAAGGATGATAGGGAAGCCGGTTGATGCTGTTCTCTGGTCTGGTCTCCAAATGTATTCATGCTAACTCCAGTTACTGAGCAGTAACTCCAGTTCCAGGGGATCTGATACCTATTTCCAGCTTCTGTAAGCATATGCACACATATACACACATGCATTCACGCATACAGTACTGACACACATGCACTCACATGAACATAACACACATACAAGCATGGAAGACACTCACACATGTGCACATACCCACGTGAACATAACACACACACACACACATCTTTCTGTGTTTGTTTACCATGTTTATGGGAAGTGCTATTTCTGTCCAGGACCCATTTATCCTAGCCATGGCAATGATGCTTACCCATAGCCACTACAAGGTGTTTGAGAGATCCTGCAAATCCCAAAGTCATAAAAAATTGAAAAGAAGCATCCTTGAAAGGTCAGGCAGACCAAAACCTTTTGAAATGCAACTGGCAAAGAGCCAATGGAGGAAACATCACTTAAGCCTGAAGAACTTAGAAATGAACCCGTGAGAGCAATAGAATAAAACTAAGGCAATGAAGGAAGCTGGAAAGATCAAACAGAAATGCCGAACTGAAATTTTTCTTTGTAGCTTTCATATCATGCACCTCAATCTCATTCATCTCCCTGTTCCTTCATATCCACCCCCTGCCCTTGCAACCTATTCCCCAATACTCTTTAGTCCATATGTCTTTACTTGAAAGCGTTTGTTGCAATGAATCTTTGATCTGGTTCGAGGTCTCTGGTTTCTGATAATCTATCAATACTGGGCCCTTACTAGGACTCCTCTTGGACCTCCTGTTTTTGTCCTGTGTTGGGAAGACCCAGCAGCTTTGGATCTGCAGGCTGTGCCCCTTCATGTGCTCCAGAAGATTATAGATGAGGTGGGTATTGGATGGGACAAATCCTAACCCTGGTTCTGGGCCTGGTTGCAGGATTTTTCAGACTGCCAGCTTTCTCCCATCCTCACTATCGGCTTGAGCTCTCCAGTATTGCCTTTGCCAGTCCTTCACCCTATGAAATAAGAAGCATAGTGGGGAGCCAATTCCCCCCCGTGCCCATGCCAACAGGGTCGGTCTACTGTGCCGCAGCTGGTGAGGGGCAGGACCAGTTCTTCCATTCTGATGACCTCAGGACCAACTATTCCACCTGCTGCAGGGGTCAAGGGGTGGGGCAAACTGAACTTATTAAACACAAATAAGAGCTTTTGAACTGGAGAGATGGTACAGAGGTTAAGAGCACCTGCTGTTCTTGTAGAGAAACTGAGTCCAGTAAGCTGGGTGGCTTACAAGCATCCTTCCTTACCTCCAGGTTTGGGGACCTAGCACTCTCTTTGGGCTTCTGTGGGCACCAGGCACAAATGCAATTCACATTCATGCTGGTAGAAAATTCAAAAATACTCAGAAAGCTCAGAATATGAAACAAGACATGCAAAACACACATCTTATCTGAGCCCCCTCTGCAGGTAAAGGAAAGTAGTTGGAAGAGAAATCAATGTGACAGTCACAGGAGGGTATGTGTCACCAGTAGTCAGATCTGAAAATCTTTGGAGACTTATAATTCCAAAGTTACATAAGGCGTGTAAGTGTAAAGGTGATTACAAATGCTTCTTTTACATCGCCGTCTGTATGATGTCCAATCACGGGTATTGTATCACATCTCAGTGTTCCATCTTCACTTAGAGGTATGGCCATGTAAACAGTAAGTTTCCTCTGCAGACTGGAAGGGCACTGTGGCTACGAGATGCTCACATCATCTGGATAAAGGCAGCAGGCACACAGGGAGACTTGACAGTCCATTTATTAAGGTTTCTAGAAGCAGAAGTCACAGAAGGAACAACACACATAAAAACTTCAGAATCTTTATTTTCATTTTAGTATTTCCACATATTAGTTTCAGAGAGGAGCAGAAAGGCCACATGCAATGAAGCTGAACCACAATGGGGCAATTTTTACTTGACCTATTCTGATCGATAGGTGTGGGTGTTGAGAGTTAAGCTTTGCCTGAATGGTACCTTATTTCTGATTTGAACTGCATGGGCAACTATACTCACATGCACATTCACCCTCCCCAAACATACATGAATATATTTAAAGCTGAATATGAATAGTTGCAAGACTTTTTGCCAAACTGTAGGCTGCCTCTTCACTCTGGAAGTCGTTTTCTTTGGTGTGTAAAAGCCTCTTAATTTGATTGACCTCATTTGTCAAGTCTCGCTACTGTTTCACAAGCTATTGCCTAGAGATTGAATTGCCATTAATAGCTTTTAGTCAGTGTTGTATTGCTGTGAAAAGACAGAAATAGACAAAATAGCAAGACAGTGTATCATATAGCCCAGGCTGACCTCAGTCACACTATGTAGCCTTGAACCTTTCTCCTACTGTTTTCACCTCGAGTGCTGGATAAGACATGTGCCACCATGCCTGGTTTATGTGGTGCAGGGGGTTGAACTTCAGGCTTTGTGCACGCAGAGGAAGTAGTCTACTGTATCCCCAGTCATTTCTAAAGATTTATTTTGTATTTTTAAAAATGTGTGTGTGTTTCATTTGTGAGGGTGCTCATGGAGGCCAGAATGAAACTTCCCTTGGAGCTGGAATTGTCAGTTGATTCTGTGAAGGATGAGATAGGTATCCACTTTTAGTCTTTCACATATGGGTACCCAATATGGCAAGCATCACTTGTCAAAGACGCTGTATGTCTCAAATGTATGGTTTTGGCTCCTTTGTCAAGAATCCAATGGCTATGGATGTGTGTTTGAATCTAGGTCCGTTATTCTACCTTACTAATGTATAAGCCTGCCTGTGTGGCAATACCAGGTTGATTTCGTGGTGTAACTTGTTTATTCATTTGAAGCTAGATGTCATGTAGGGTCAATCTGGTCTCAAATTCTTTATGTGCATCTTCCAGATTCTCCTGCCTCCAACTCTGGGATTCACAGGCATGAACCTCGTTCTGCAATAAAATAGACAGGTATTTTGACATCTCTAGCATCACTTTTTGCTCAGTATTGGCTATCCAGGATTTTGTTGTTGTTCCTCCCCCACATATGAATTTTGGTGTTCTTTTTTTCAATTTATGTGAAGAATGTCATTAGAATTGTGATAAGGATTGTACTGGATCTATAGACTGCTTTAGATGTAATTTAGACAAAAATCTGTTGACTCATGAACTTTGAAAGTCTTTATTCAACTTTTTTATACAAGACCAAATCCCCCCAGCAGATTTTAGGCTGACAAGACGTGGGTTTCTTGAGGTCAAGATTGCCAGTGTATTGTAACCTGGCTGCCTCACCTACCTATGGTTGTCAAGGCTCCCAGTTTCTCTCCGCTCACGGTCAGTGAAGTTGAGGATCATTCCTTCCTTTACAACTTTGTTTCATAACCATCTATTCTGATCATTTTTGTTTAACTTCCCCTGCTGTTTCTCTTTGCATTTTAGTGGTCCTGTCACCTCTTTCTTGGCTCCTAATCTTCTCCTCTGACTCTTTATGCTTCCCTGGAGAAAAGTGCAACGCTACCAACCATCTTACCCCAGATTCTCCACTATAGTACTTTTCATCTTGATGTTAAGAATGGGTCCTACTTTTTTCTGTAACTCTTGATGTTAAGAATGGGTCCTACTTTTTTCTGTAACATGTCTCTTTGACTAATTATCACTGGTAATGATTTTGGAGGGTTCCCATGTGCCTTCTGATTGTTCCATCCAAGTTTTTATTAACATTATTGCCTTGAAGCAAGGCAAACTGACAAGGTGGACTCTTTCAATTACAGGCAACTGAAGGTCTTTTTTTTTAAACACTTTCATCTGATACTGAAGTTGGATAAGGTAGACTTTGGCCTTCAATTCAGATCTTAATCATTTTGGACTCCAAGGCTGGCTTCAAATGCCTTTGAAAGATTCGTGCCGCCATCTGCTGGCTTATTCAGGCTGTGTATACCATTTGTTTATTCATTATTTCATTTTCTTTTTTTGAGACAGGGTTTCTTCATTTCATCGCAGAAATGAAGGCATCATTTCTTCATTCCCGTCCCTATGTGAACCATTGCAATGTTCAGATTAGTGAATTGTAGGTACTTGGAAGGTCCCTAAGCAAAAACAATTTTGTGTACTTTGTTATTCATCCGATGCCTAAAGATGACTTATTTTGTTTAGTTGAATCAACAAGACATTGTATTGTTTGATTGTTCTAGCAGCTGGTGTCTAATCTCTTTCAGGTGGCTGTCCCGCGGTTTTCAATGAATAAAATTGGACAGTTCTCTAAGTTAACTGTTTCTCTAGGGCAAGTGCTATTTTCTCAACTTTTGCTTTGGCTTTTAGTAATGATTTTTCTACCGCTGTTAGCAAGTAAACTTCTTTAGCGCGTTTTTGGTTCAAGGTTTGGAGTTATCAGATTCCCGGAAAGTACCAAAACTCTGCGCGTAATCGGTACAAATAGGTCACAACCAATAATACCCTAATAATTTAGGAACCAAGGAGCCATTTTGTGAAGCACCTCTTCCCTTTCCTTACCTCGAGCGCACCAATTGATCCGTAAAGCATTTTAGTCTCCAAGACGAGGGGCTATGCAAGGTCGGATGCCCAAGTAGACGATATATTGAAAATATGCATATACATGGTTTGTGACCTTTTGTACATTATACAAAGTTTATGTGCCTTTCCTATAAGCTATAAAATAGAGGATAATACTTCAATATCACACAAAATATGCAAATTTGGTGGTTCTCTCGATCACTCTGTTATTGAGTTTTGGTACAGCCATAATTAATTTTCATCTTAATTACTCTTTTTAGAAAATATAGTTTGCACTAAAGCGCCAATAAGAACTCGGGACTTTTCCGCATTTCTGGCCACTCCTCTTCTGGTCTCTCCGCCTTCGGCGTCACGATCAGTTAAAACCGTGCAACTGCTTGCCGCAGCCATGTTTGCCAGTTTCCCGTGGATGTGAGCCTCCTCCGTGGTCTCTGTCCATCTACCGGGGTCTCTGGGAACATTTTTAGTTCCCTTACCACCATGCCTTATGGTGTGTTTAAGAAAATATATCAAGATTCCATAATGTTTTTGAAGATTTTATGTGTTCTGGTAGGCTTTTCTTGACACATCTTTCATATTTTGACATTTGTAATATTTTTGGACAATTTTTCATTTTTAATGAATATTTCCTTGTCAGGCATTTTAGTTGCCATCTCTGTTTTGTGGACTTTTGCACTTACCTTTCTTTTATTCCATCTCTGTTTTTGCCCATGGGGCTACAGATGACTGCATGTCCTCCTTCCCCGTCCCTTCACTCCATGCCCAGTGGGGCTGTGGATACTTACCTGCTTTTAATTCGTTTTGTTTTTTCCCTCCTCCTTCTCTTCTTTTTCTTCTAAATTTGCCCATCTGGGCTGTGGATACCTGCTCTTTTTTTTCCCCCTTAGCCCATCGGGGCCATGGATACCTGCTTTTTTTTTTAACAAGAAAACGTATTTCTTGGTCCATCGGGACCTCGGATACCTGCGTTTAGTCTTTCCTTGCCCATCGGGGCCTTGGATACCTGCTTAATTTTTTTTCCTCTTTTTGCCCATCGGGGCTGTGGATACCTGCTTCATTTTTTTTTCATTGCCCATCGGGGCATTTGGTGGATGGATATATGTTGGTTTTGTGAGTTATTGCACTACCTGGAATATCCATACCTTTTTTTCTTTCCTCTTGCTGCTGATGCTGATCGTTTGGTGGTGTGTGAGTGAAACTATGGCTTAGAAAAATGACTTTGCGCTTAAGCTGAGTGGGTGTTCAGGGCGTGGAGAGCCCGTGTCCGCCATCTTACAGTTGCTGCGTGACATGAGCCAGTTATGGCAAGAATTAGGGGGGGTCGAGGCGGACAGTGGACTGGACAGAGGCAATCATGTGTGCTGCACCAACTAAAGGCTTTATATATGTGCGGGTTTGGACTTGATTTGTGGCTTTTTAAGACTCATGGTAACCAGAAGCAGAAAATCAAGCTCTAGTGTTCGTGTGTGGTGTTAGGTGAAAGGAGCAGAGGACTTCGGGATAGGGCTTGAAATCGATGTTTCGATATTGCTGGGGGGCTCTGCCCAGATCTAAGGGGTGCTTGTTAGGGTTTATAAAATGGCGTCTCGGCCACTCTACCCGAGGCTCGACAGCCCCACGTTTATTCTAACATGTAGCATGGAAGTAGGGCATTTAGGTTATACAAGAGAAGATGGCGTCTCGAGCTCTTACTGCAATATAAGGTAGCGGGCTTTGTTTTTCACAGGCAAGTTTGGTGGCCAGAGTTAGCCTAGGGGACAATGTAGCACATGCTTTGGGGTGGCCAAGATGGCGGTTTGTCACATGATTGACCCTCGAGGGGTTTCTTCGATATATTCTTGGCGGGTTTAGTCTTGGCGGGCTTTGCTTAGCCAGGCGTGGCGGGCTTTGTCCTTGTCCAAGATGTACTTGGTGCATTAAGATGTGAGTGGTTGGTTCTACCTTGTGCCACTCGAAGCCCAATTGGAAGTTTGCCACTTGACTTAATCAATCAGAAATGTGTACTACTTTGAAAGTAGTGGTTGCCTCTTGACTTAACTAGTCAAGAATAGGCACTTCTACTTGGTGTAGAGGATGGAAGTAGACTGTGAAGACTCACTGTCCTACAAGGACTTGAGTTACCTTGGTACCTCTCACATCTGTCTTTAGTCATCGTTTTAAGTGTGTTCACCCAGGTGTGAAGGCACGTGCTTTTAATTCTAACATTTGAGGTGTTGAATGACATCCGATCTGAGAGACTTGAGGGTGGAAGTTCTTGAGGTTGAGGTCGATGTGGATTGCACATTGAAGCCTCACCTATTAAAAGAAAGAAGAGAATCAGTGATGAGGTCAGGTTAAAGTATCTCCCCGAGGAGAGTAAGATCATTTATCTGCTTGCTCTCCTATTTGTCTAAATTGGTCTTTTGCAGTGCTCTATATGGTGGTACAAGCTAAGCCTCACTGCATTTCTTTGTATTGGTTCAGTGGCCTAAGACTTGTCTACATACTCCCTGGCCTTGTATTTAGTCAGCACTGCCGTCTCAAGCAGTTCTCCAAGCCTGCTGTGGGCTTAGTGGTGACCCTGGCCAGAGTCATAATGAACTACAAAGTAAAGCACTGGCCAAGAGGTGGAATCCTGCCTCCTTCCACAGGATCCTAATGCTGGGGTTGAATTTTGATTTATGTGACGGTTTTGGATGTCAGTGAAGTTTGATAGTGTGGTTTGCTAGTGCTTGAATCTAAAGCTGGAGTGATTATAGAAATGTATTTAGGAGCTTTAGCTTGTAGAATTCAATTTAATCACCTTATGCTTTCACTCCAGACTCCTTAGTGTTTTTAGCTTCTTTTATTCATTAACTTTTTTGGCAGATGATACTCAAGTCACTTAAATTTACGTTCTTTCAAACTATCTATTGAAGTATTGTTAAAAACTTTTAAGAGTCTTATGACACAGATATTGTTAATGGAAAGTTAATCTTGTGATTGGATATCAAAAGGAGTATTTGAAAATCTGCACTAGTCCAGGCTTTGCTTTTGTTGCCATCCTTGATGCTACATTGACTAATAACTTTGCTCATCGGGCAGGAGCCTTGAGTTCGACTGGTCTGGAGTCTTCTGTCGGACTTACTATTGGGATATTAATGCCCACATATCAACTTTCTATGGTTCCTTGCCTTTGTAGCATCCAGTTTCTCCTTAGACCTTACAAACACTGCTGCCCTTGCCCCTGCCCCC
>LOJH01018570.1:2946-21688 GCA_001685095.1 Ellobius talpinus
ATCCATCCATCCATCCATCCATCCATCCATCCATCCGTCTGTCTATCTATATTTTTGTGTGGGGTGTGTGGGGGAATGCCACAAGGCACCCTCTGTGGAGGTTGGAAGAATCAACTCTTCTACCGTGTGACTCTCTGGGATTGAATTCAGGTTATTAGGCTTTGGGGCAAGTGCCCTCTCCCAGCCAGTATGTCACTCGCCAGCCTTGGAGATGCTTTATTTCAGGTCCTCTAATATTTAATTTCAGCTCTACTACCTTAATATTTATTTAATGTTGTATGCCCCTTTCACTGGGTATTAGTAACCAGGCTTTGCTGTCTCTTGCCTGGTTCTTACTATCATAACTTCATAGCTTGATCACGGTGCCTGATTTTTTTTCTTCCAGTAAGATTTTGTAACTTCAAAAGGGTTAGAAAAGTGCCTTTGTGAACTGGAAAGTTGTCTATCAGTTTACCAGGCCACGTGACAGGTGATGCGTGCACGCATGTGGCTTGCCCAGGCTCTTAGGATGGTGTCTGCAACTTGTGATCTGTGACATTCTTGCTCCAGGACTTCTTGAGTCAGAATATTTTCTTGGGGATTTTGGGTGGTGTTTGACTAACAGGAAGTGCCAATAACAGTTAAATCGTTCCAAACAATTTTTATTAGGTATAAAAACATGTTTAAAGACAAGAAGAAAAATCTAACAAGGAGGCTAGCATTCTAGAATTATAGCTTAACAAACCCAACTAGTGCCTTTTTAATTACAGTATTTACCCCATCCAGAACTTTTTAATCCTATTGCTTTTATATTTAATAACCAGGGTAGCTAAAACATAAGCCAAACACAACTATTACAAATAATGGGGATAAGTGGTGGGTTTAAACAGATGTTTTCCCTAAAGTTGAACTCTTCCAAACTTTCCTGCTGCTCCCCTCCCCAACAAACAAGAGCCTAGAGTAGCCACAAACATTTGTGTTTTTTTTTTTTTACTCTTCTACCTTTGGCTTTAACAAACTGAATTCTTTGTCTTCCATTCACTTCTGCAGTAAAACCTCTTGGGGGTTTATCTTGCTTCTCTGATAAAGACAGCCCTGCCTTCACCCCACACCTCCTATCCCTTGAGGGCAGTGCTCTTGTTTTGTGTTTATCTAGAAGATAAGGTAGGGGAGGTGATTAAGTGGTTTTTGGAGCACAGAACTATCAAAAGATGCACAAAAGAGAAACAGGCCACTCCCACAAGAGAAGCTGTTGTGCAGGCTGGAGAGGTGGCTCAAAGGTTAAGAGCCGTTGCCACTCTTTTGCAGAACCCAGGTTCTGTTCCCAGCACCCATGTGGCAGCTGACTACTTACTATATGTAATTCCATTTCCAGAGGATCTGATTCCTTCTTCTGGCCTCTGCAGGCAACCAGGTATGCACATATATACACAATGGCAAAAACAAACACAAAACCCACTCATACACATACAATAAAAGTAAAAAAGGAGCCTCACTTTTTTTTGAGACAAGACTCCATTCTTTCCTCTTTCCTCTGTACCCAGTTCAGGTTCCTGAACACCCTCAACCTCCTTGACCTTCTCCCTTTGCTGAGTAACCCACCCTTGATTAGACTTGCCCTCTGCTTTGCTTCCACTGCCCTATTCCCTGGCTAATGAGTCTGGGTGGAGAAGCCACGTGGTCGCCTGCACAGCCGAACTCTTGATGTAGGACCATGAATCCCAAGGGGCCTCTTGACACTGCCAGACCCAGTGTGCTTCTCATCCAAAATTGCTCTCAGCTGGTGCTGTGACTTCCTTCTCTAAGATGCAATTGCGCACTGGTCCCAGCATCTTGCTGTACTGAGTCCACCGACTGACTGGTAAGGATTTCTCTCTTAGCCCTTCTGCAGGCATCTCCTTTCCCTTCCATACTGGCAGAGTCTCCCCCCTTTGATGGGATTGTCTTCCCTGGAGATGCTCTAGCATCTTCATCCCAGGCAAAAAGCATCACCATCGGCAAGCGAATCCCCTTGACCCTGTGTCCTAGCTCATTCACTTTCCATTTTTTGCTCTCCTTTCTTAGCAAATACTTAAAAAAATATTTATTTCCTGCATATGAGTGTTTTATCTAGATGTATGTCTGTGCACTACTTGTGTGCCTTGTGCATGAGGAAGCCAGAAGAGGGCATTGGATTTCCAGGAATTGCAGTTTCAGGTCATTGTAATCTACCACGTGGGTGCTGGAAACTGAACCCAAATCCTCTGTAAGAGCAAAACGTGCTCTTAAACACTAAGCTATCTCTCCAGCCCTTTAGCAAAAACAAACAAACAAACAAAAACCCCACCCTTTTTTGAAAGAGTTGTCCGTGTTCTGACTCACTTTCCTCCCCATTCATTTATTTTTGTTTAAAGAGGGACGCATTATGTATTCTTTGGCTGCTCTCAAACTTGCTATGTAGAACAGGCTGGCTTTGAACTTATAGAGGCTTGCCTACCTCTGTGTCCTAAGTGCCAGAATTGAAGGTGTGTGCCACCAGGCCTGGCTTCCCACTCATTCTTTCTCCCACTTTACTCTGGCTTTTGCCCTATTCCTTTGAGCAAACATTTCTCTCTCTCTCTCTCTCTCTCTCTCTCTCTCTCTTTCTTCCTTCTTTCCTCCTCCCCCTTCTCCTCCTCCTTCATTTTTCAAGACAGGGTTTCTCTGTGGCGCTTTGGAGCCTGTCCTCTGTAGACCAGGGTGGCCTTGAACTCACAAAGATCCTCTTGCTCCTGCCTCCTGAGTGCCAGGATTAAAGGTGTGTGACACCACTGCCTGGCAAACATTTCTTAAGGGACTGGAGAGATAGCTCAGTGACTAAGAATATGTAATGCTTTTGCACAGAGGAAACAGATTTGGTTCCCAGTACCCACAGCTTACCACCCTTAACTCCAGTTTCAGGGCATCCGATACCTTTATCTAGACACCATGGGCAACTGTACTCCTGTGCACAAATCTACTATGTACATACACACAATTAAGAAATAAACAAGTTTTAAAAGAAAACATCCAAAGAAACAGTTGCTACTGTCGTTTTTGAGACAGGGTCTCTCTTTTTAGCACTTGCTGTCCTGGAACTTGCAGGGCTGGCCTCTGCCTCCCAAGTGCTGGGATTCACAGTGTACACCACCACATTCTTAAGGCATCAGCATCATCTGAGGCCTGAGTCCAGAGGTGCAACTTTCAGCATCTTCAGCCTCCCTACATAATTGAGTCAGCTGATTGCCTCCTCTCTGGAACATTTTCTTCACATAGTGAATCTGCCCCTGGCTACTCTGACTCAGGCCCTCTTGTTTGATCTAATCTTCCTGGCTTCTGGAAACCAGAACTGTGGTTCCATGAAACATTTCACTTAGGAATCTGCAATATCTTCTGCTCCTTAGAGAGGTCACAGTAGCACTCTCCTTCTGTCTCAGGCCTCTTCCTTTCTTGAATCCATGTCCCTTTGACACTCCATGATATCGATCTTGTGGCCTATTAAGTCCCATGTGCTTTGGAGGTGGCCAGTCTGCAAAGTGTTCACTGCACAAGCTTGAGGACCTGAGCCCCACCCCCAGTTCCCATGCAGAAGTTGGGTGTGGTGCTGCGGACTTGTAATCCCAATGCTGAGGAGGTGGAGACAGGGGGATCCTTGGGTCTCCTTGGCCAGCCAGCCTGGCCTACTCATGAAGCTCCTGGTCTAGTGAGAGACCCTGTTCCAAATCAGAATGTGTTGGGCCTGGAGAGATGGTTCAGAGGACTGGAGTTTGGTTCTCAGTAGCTATAGTAGTAGGTGACTCACAACTGCCTGTCAATCCAACTCCAGGGCATCTAATGTCAGTCTGATCTTCAAAGGCACCCTACCCCCATATGCACATACATACACATGGGACACAGACAAAGAAACATAAATAGTAAAAATAAATGTTAAAATGGGTAGAAGTGGTGGATTAGACCTTCAATCCCAGCTCTGGTCAGGCAGAGGCAGGTAGATCTCTGTGAGTTTGAGGCCAGCCTTGTCTGTGTGTAGTTTCTGGTTACCCAGGGTTACACAATGAACCCTGTATCAAAAACAGACAAACAACATCAACAACAAAACACCCAGAAAACAAAACAGACGATGGCTTCTGAGGAATGACACCACCCACCTAAGGTTGACCTCGGGCCTCCCCACGCGTACACACGCACACCTCCTGCTCCAGAAGAGAGCCTGGTTCTGCCTCTAGATCCCCATGTGTCTGAAACAATGAATGCCCATCATATAACAAACACCCAAGACATTCTAATGAGTGATGGACTCTTACTGGTTTCAGGGTTAGCCCTGGGTAAGGAGATTATATATCAGGATGCAGTAGTTTGAGGTCCTGTTCTGGGAATGAGGGGCTCAGGTACTGAATGGGTGGGCACACCCATGTTAAATACTTGTTGAGTGACAGGAAGCACCTGCCAAGGATGGATAGAAGAGACAAATGACCGCCTCTCATTTTTATCTCTGAAGAGGGGCACTTAAGCAGTCTTCTTGGTAACTTTTGACACTGGGTTGGAGATGGCAAATTGACTTGCCTGAAGTGTTTGTCATTGACCTCAGTCAGTGTTCTTGAGAATCACTCATCCCCAGAGCCCACTTGATCACCAGGGAACTGTCTCCCTCCTCTCCTTAGCCTGGGGGAAAGAATTATTGAATCTGGGTGGGACAGTTCCCTGTATCTTTCCACTGATGCCGTTCTGGCTGTTCCGGGGACCCAGGCTAAGGAGTCTCAGGCTTGGTGTGCTTCAGTGAAAAAATTCTCCTGTTTGCCTTGCCTCAGGACTGCCTCGGTAATGACTTGGCACTGTGTCTAGTTCCTATTTGATTCGGAGTGAAGCCATTTCCTAAATATGGCCTGAGGTCATTCACAGCAGCTCTTCTAAGGAGAGCATGGATTATTCCCAGGTTTGAGAGATTATGCGAAGGGCCCTTTAACAGGCTTAATTTTCTCCTTGAAGGACTTTCAACTGGCCCTCCCCATGTGGAGTTAAAGGAGCCACCCTGTGGTAAGAGGTCAGCCAAAGCAGCTGAGGTTTAGTACCCAATGAAAAAGGCAGATATCTTTGTAGGACGTCTTAGCCTGTTTCAAGGGGAGTGTATTTTTATTATCCCTTCAAAAGAAAAGAGTCAAGGGTGACAATTCATTTGGTAAAGTCCTTTGCTTGTAATTATGAGGACCTGAGTTTGACCCCCCAGAACCAACTTTTAAAAAGCTGGTATCATGAGTGGCAAAATGCTTGTAATCCCAACATTGGGGATATGGAGACAGGAGGATCATTGTGACTTGGCTAGTCAAGCTTAGCCTACTTGACTGGTTCCAGGCCAGTGAAGAAAACATGCCTCAAAAAAAAAAAAGAAAGAAAAAAAAGAAAGAAAAAAAGATGTTGAAATCCACAATCTCCATCACATGTGTACATACATGCTCATAAGCCTATGCACAGATGTCCATGTACACCCAGGAAGACACACACATGCACATGTGCGCGCGTGCACACACACAATTGGTGAGTTGGTGCAGAGACTACTTTTTAGACTGCTGCCAGGAGCTTTCTTTTTTTCTTACCTAAGCTGCTGGACCTTCTTCTAAGGCAAACCCAGGCTGCCTCACTGCCTTGAGCCTCTGAGGAGTGGCTTCTAGGAGAGACTGTTGGAGAAGGGCTGGGGGAGGTCAGGGCAGCCAGAGGACTGGACAGGCTCCTGCAGGGGACACTAGACAAACTTGGTTCCTCTGGAATGCAGGACACCCATCTCACTGGGCCACAGTTCCCTAGCTCTCCTACACGCTGGTCACTAAGACCCTGTAGCTTCCTATCTTAAATGCACCTTGAAAGAGCCTTTTATTTTCTTTGGGGAAATTTAATTTTCTGGCCTCTTTTCCTGGTGTGTTTTGTTCTACTTAGGTGAGAGGGAAAGCTCAGTTCAGCTTGAGAAAATCGCCTTCTCAGGGCTTTGATGATTAGGGCCCTTAGGTGCGTGTTGGGGATTGGCACCGATGGATTTGACCAGCTCCCTGGCAAGGGGGTGGGCCGCTAGATGCTGTGGGACTGGAAGAGAAGCAGGAGGTGTGGGCCAGCTGTGCAAAGGTGGATTTGGCCGTTGCAAAGGGTGTTCCCTGCTTCTTCCTGGTGAACTTGTGGCTGTGGGGACTTTCCTGTCTTGTGACAGTTGCTGCAGGTCAGGATTGCACATCGGAGCCTGCAGTTGTCGCCTTCTTCTCTGCTGCCCACCTGGTACCTTCCTGAGGTTCTGGAAGCCAGAAGTTCAAGACCAAGGGCTGGTTCACTTTGAGGACCACGTAGAGACTCTATGATCTCTGCTTGGTCCATGCCCTCCCTGTGCCCTGCCTTCACACCTTCATTTTTTTATCTTGTTGTCTGTGTCCATCTCCAAATACCCCATTTGTAAAACACCTGACACATTGGATTAAGCCTAAATGATCTTATTTCAACTTGATTATCTCTGTGAAAAATCATATTTCTGAATAAGGTCATCTTCTGAGGTATAAAAGGCTAGACTTCAGTATAATTTTTTCTTGTATGAGAAAAGAAATGTTTCTCATAGAACATAGTTCAACCCGTAGATGATCAAACAGCCTTCTGTTTTAAAAATATGAATCCATCATGGACTGTTTGTTGGTGAATTCCCCTCTCAGGCTAAGGAGCCCGAGTCCTTCACTGTGGAAGCTTGCACCTATGGGTGCCATTGCCCTGCCCCTGTCTCTTTGCATCTAAGACCTTGCATGTTGGTTGCCATGACAACTGTGGGAGGCAGGTGTTCTCATCCTACTTTGAGAAAGCAGAGGTACAGCAAGGTCTTTTTGCCGAATGTTGCATGAGTTTGGCTCTAACTCAGATCTTTTTCATTCACAAGCGTCTCTAACAGCTGTCTCCATCCTTGACATGAGTAATTGTCTCCTGGGAAACCCATTGAAAACACGGAGTTGGGAGGCCTTGTGGGATACTTAGGAACCTAGCTGGGTTTTCAATCAAGGGATCTGTATCTTTCATTGTTACCTCTGGAGATTTTGATACACTCAGATAGGACCTAATATACTCCACCTTGAACTTTGTTTCTCAAAGGGAAAAAAAGCACCACCAAGTTGTCTTCCCCCCCCCCTTGCCTGGGAGGCAGCAGGAAGCTTCAGAAAGAGACTGTCACTGGAAGGGAGAGAACTTGGTGTGGAAGCCAAGCTGCTACTGTTTTGTTGTAAGATAGTCTCATGTAGCCCAGGCTGAACTGGAACTGTCTGTGAGGCTGAGCATGACCTCCGGATCCTCCTGCCACCACTTCCAAGGGGTGGAATTGCAGAATATCTGGTGTTTTGTGGTGCTGGAGATGGAGCCCAGCATGCTAGGCCAGTCCTCTGCCAACTCAGCCAGATCCCTGGCCCTCGCTCTGCCCTGTGTGTAACTCTCTTGTTCATATTCTATGGGCTGTGCCTTTGGCCACTCAGCTTTTGTGAATGAAATTATAGGCTCAGTAAATGTAAAATAAATCTCGTTTGAATTTTCTGTCATATAGGTGCACATTGCACTCCAGAGTGGAAATAAATTGAGATGGTTCAATCACAAATAAATGCTGCATGCTTTTATGATGTGTGTGTCTGTCTCTCTGTGTGTGTATATATATATATCCTTCATTCAGGAAGACAGATCAAGAAATGTGACAAGGGGCTGGAGAGATAGCCCTGTGGATAAGATTGAGTACTTCCGTTGTAGAGGACTTGGGTTCAGTTTCCAGCACCCATGTCAGATGGCTCACAGTGGCCCATAATTCCAACTCCAGGGAATATAACACCCCTCTTCTGGCCTCTCCCTCAGGTGCACATTACCCCCATCCTATTCATTTATATTAATATGAACACTAAGTTTTATTAAAGTTAATAGTTTAAAGTTTTGTGACAGTTCAGTATCTTTACTTTTATAGAATATACATGTATTAGTGAAAATGTGCTTAAACCTCTGGGTGCTGAAGAATCACCCACAGAAAGGCATACAAATGTGCACATCTGGGCTCTGCCCCTTCAAAACTTATAGCAGCAGAGCTGAGGTAGGACTTGCATTCGAAACTGCCGGATCAGGGACTAAACGTAGAGCTGGCAACCCCCATTAGTAAAATATTGTCCCTGTGTGGTTCCTTGTCAATATTACAGTACCAGTCTCCTTGGAGCATGAAAATGTCTCTCAGTTCTTCAATGTTAGCCTGTAAGTTAGAAGCCATGTTCAGGACCAATGCCCAGGCTATTCAGCCTCTCTCTTTCTCTTTCTACCTCCCAACCCCTGAAACAGAGAGCCCTTGGCTGCCCTGAAAGTCACCACTGTATAGCTAAGAATGACTTTGAATTTTTGGCCATTATCCTGTTTCTACTTTCTGAGTGCTGAGATTTCAGACGTGAGACACCCAGTTTGTGTGTTGCTGGGTATGGAACCCAGGGTTCTATGCAAATTAGGCAATCACTGTACCAACCAAGTTACATCCTAGGCCCTTCAGCATCTTGAGTGATTATGTCACTCTCAGGTTTATCAGGTCTAGCTATGAGTGTGGTCCTGGCATAACCATCATTGGAGTGACTTCAGATATGGGTAAGCGCTGTAGCTGCCCAGCCCTCAGAGAGTCCCACTTGATGGGTTTCCGTGAGCCCCAAGAATTGGTAGTTTTTACTATCAAGATCATCTCAGGTCTTGTGAAATCTGGGTGTCACACAACTAGGGTTTGGAGGTCGCTTCTGCACAATGCCTCCCCACTTCCCGCCCCCCAGTTATAAACATCACCACGTATTTTAGTGACATGTCTAACTATTTTCTGGTTTGTGATTTTGTTGTCTATTTTGAAGATGCCAGAACTTTATCTTTCAGTTAGAAATATAATGCATTTCTGATTTTTCTTTGAATAATCGCTCTCCCGTTTTTATATAAGCTCCTACAATTCATTTCAAAATAAGTCTTAAAATACTGGGTTCTTTGACCAGACAAAGCCCTTTGGCGCACTGACACAGTCTGCGAATGATAGTAGAGATTTCTGGAGATAATTTAAGGAGATTTTGTGGTTTTAAGCTTGCACAGGTGGTTAGGAACGGCCTGTAGTAGTAGATGTGGGTCTGCATCCTTGGACTCAGTGTGCATATTAAATTAAACAATTGGTAAATGGATACATATGGGAGGGGGAGGTGGGAGGAGGGCCCTGTCTCCTTGGTGAAGGAGATTCAGTTGCATTAACCGGGACATTACATTTTGGCATTTTGAGATCCATGTTTTGCAGATGTTGTGTGAATTGATTTCCTGCCCTTAGAGACAAGATTTCCCGCCCCCCAATTCTGTGTTTTTCCTTTCGGCTGAATGGAGATTTTCAGCTTTAGAAAGGGGAGCCAATATTAATTTTGTGTTATTGGGTCATGTACACCACATTATTTTATGGTTGTGAGCCTAGCCTTTAGTGACTGGCCATCTCTCCAGCCCCACATTACTTTATGTAATGCATTCTTGAAAAGTTAGAGTTAAATACTCAAAAAGTTGTAGGAGACCGTGTATGTGTTTGTCACAGTTGATTGAATTGTGTTCCTCTAAAAGGTGAATTTTACTGTATGTAGCTGCATTCTTTTTTGTTTTTGTTTTTAAATATTTATTTTTAATTGTGTGTGTATCTTGGTGTGTGTCTGTGTACATGTGTGTGGGTACCCATCTCTGGAACAAGATCTCTCTGGAGCTGGACTTACAGTAGGACCTGGAGCTGTTAGCCACCTGATGTAGGTACTGGGAACTGAACTCAGGACCTTTGTAAGAGCAGTACATGCTCCTAATTGTTAAGCCATCTCTCTCCAGCCCCGTGTCTAAATACATCTTTACTACATACACAGTATCAAGGGAACTTGTCACATTAGCTGTACTTTTTGTAAATTAGTTACCAAAAATCAAGATTGCATCTGTGAAGTAGTGTCCTTCCCACCTCCACCTCGGGCGTCTCTGTTTCACACTGGTTTGAAAATGGCGTTGCCTGTTTTCTCTTTGCTAGTCCAGACCAGCTGAGTTGTGCAACTGGCCAGGGGCTACTGAGAAATGCACTTGGCCTCTCATTCCTAAGTGGGCACATCTGGAACATCATGGGAGTTCTCTGAGGTCCTGGGGATGAATTAAGTTCGCCCATTGATGAAGGCACCATAGTTCAGAGAGGCTGTGGTTTGGATGTGACTGGAGTAGCAGGGTTGAAGAAATGTCCGCTAGGTCTGTGATTCCCTGCCAGTGTCTTTCTCTGAACATTCTTTAACTCTTGTAGGTTTCTATTTTTCTAAGTCTGGTGTCTCAAGCAGTGGTTCACCTGGTATTGTTGTTGTGGATTTTGGAGACAGCCCAGAAAGAGGAGCCCTAGCCTTGGTATCTCTCAGGATACTTGGCAAAGCCCTTGCTGGGTGTCTACTGAATGCAGGCTGAAGTCCTTGCGCATGCATAGTGGTGGTAAAATAATGCAGAGTGGCAGCACATGGGTGTTGATGTGATCGCTTACCACATAGTGGCCACCATTTATACTGTGACCTTGAACACATTACCTGCTTGCTGTACCCGTCAGTGTGCCCATCATCCCCCACTTGTTGTAAGAGGTGTGGGCTGCTTTTCCTACCGCCTGGCTTCCAGCCGCCCGGCTAGCTTATGTCCGAAATAATCACACGGAAATTGTATTAATTAAGCACTGCCTGGCCCATTATCTCCAGCCCCTTATTGGCTAACTCTCACATATTAGTTTAACCCATTTCCATTAATGTGTATTGCCACTTGACTGTGGCTTACCGGCATGAGTCTAACCAGCGTCCCTCTCGGGCAGGAGAACCATGGCGTCTCTCCCTGCCTGCCTCCTTCCTCCCAGCATCCAGTCCTGAGAGGAGAGCCATGGCATCTGCCACACTGCCTCCTTCCTCCCAGCATCCAGTCCTGTTTCCCCGCCTATCTAAGTTCTGCCTTATCAAAAGGCCTAGGCAGTTTCTTTATTTGACCTATGAAAGCAACACACAGAAAGAAGATCCTCCTACACCACCCACTTATATCGTTGTTGTAAGAAGGGAATAGAAGCCACACTATGCATACTTCTGAGCATATGCTAATCATGTATAATTCCGTAGAGGGAGCAAGTTAATATATGGTTTTGTTTGTGCCCCAGCCAGCCACAGGAGTTTGGTGTGTTTTCCCTCCTCTGTTTTGGGCCCTGTTAAGAACATCAAGGAGGTGTATTCAAGGGCTGTGCTGGTTGTTTTGCTCATTGGTTGAGGAGGTTGAGGTTGGAGGTGAGCTTCCAACCACAATACTCAATTAAAGTCTTGGGTCATTTGATAATGTGTTATTGAACAGTCCTTCTCCAGGCCCCGACAAAGGATTATTTCCCAAGGGTGCCAGGAGCCAGCAACATGAAAATTAGTTCATCTTTCTAACATGCTCTGTGGGGCCTCCGAGACGAAAGGGATTAATTAGCATTTAAGTTAACTGAAGCGGGGCTGGAGTTATAGCTCAGTTGATAGAGTGCTTGCACTCAAGAAGCTCTGGGCTCGAGCTCCAGCACCACATGCATGGTGGCATATGTCATTCCTGCACTCTGGTGGAAGCAGGAGTTCAAAGTCACCTCTGGTTATATAGTCTGTTCGAGGCCAGCCTGGGCCACATGAGACTGTCCAAGAAAAAAAAGACAAAACCCCAGTTAACTTAAGTGGAAGATGGAAAGCAGGCACTGGCCTGTGAGGAACCTTTACATACAGGTGGGACGGGACCAGCCGAAGGTGCTTAAACATGCCTGCTTATATTACTCACATGGTACTGTCATGTTCTTCACTCTTCCGGGCTTGTCTTGGTGGACTTAATGCTTCCTTCATGTGATTCTCACTAGGGTTGGATTATGAGCCTCTGTCCTTGCTCTTCAGGGTTGACCAATGTTCTGGTAACATCAGCACCACCCAGGGACCTTAGTGTTAGGAACCCGGGTTCCACCCTTATCTATAGTTGTGGGACTCACTATGGAATCGGAAGCTCAGGTGAACTTGTGGCCACAGTAGCTTAGGGGAAACTTGCCTGGAAGGCAGGGACACCTGTTAGCATTTTACACTAGGACATGGGGAGGGAGGTGGTGTTCCTGTTGACCGCTTCCGAACACCTGCCAGAGATGAGGGGCTAAGGATTTAGACTTGGGTTTCTGTTCTGCTCATGCCTGATGCTGTGGATCTTGGCTCTGAAGCTACCCTTCCCTATTCTCACCTCCATCCCCATCACCTCCATCCCCATCACCTCCATCCCCATCACCTCCATCCCCATCACCTCCATTTCCATCACCTCCATCCCCATCACCTCCATTTCTATCCCCTTTCCTCCCTACCCTCAAATTCATCCCTCCCCTCTGCGCCATCCCCCCTCCATTCTTGTCATTCCCATCCTTACCCCCTTCCCTTTCCCTATATCACCCCTCCCCTCTCTACCCTCATCTTCATCCCTCCCCATCTCCATCCTCATCACCTCCACCCCCAATCTCCATCTCTCTTTCACTGCCTTCCTATTAGGGTTGTTCCTAGAAGAATGGTGCCTGGGGAGAAGAGAGCCTTTGCCTGGCTGGGCCCACCCAAGTGTGCTGTTCTCCTTAGTATCCATTGGCTGTTCTGACACCTTGCTGTCCCTGGAAGGAAAAAAAAGACTTAGATCTAATGTAAAAGTCAGCTAGTTTGGCTTTCAGGAGACCTGCGGGGGTTTGCATCCTATCACTGGTGGGTCCCTGGAAACCTGGTTTTATTCCTATCTAAGGACAGGGTTGAACAGAGTACCATTTTTCTAATGCTTCTCCAGACTTTTAAATCCTCCTTCTCCAAGTCCCATATCAGAGGAATTATCCTGGGAGATGCTTGCCAAATGGCACCAAATAAGCTTTCCTGCACTTTTCTGAAAAGACAATTAAAAGTGTATTGAGGAACCAGAGGAGCTTGGTGCCAATTTGGGAAGCTCTCCTGAGGGAACCTTTCTCATCCCAGCCTTCGCTTTGAGAGGCTTAGCTAGGCAAGTGGAGAGACAGACAGTCTTGGAAGAGGTCAGGGAAGAAGAGAAAAGGGAGCCAGTGTGCTGGAGAGTGTCTCCTCAGGAGAATGGAAGTCTCTGCAGATACAATCAAGTGGAAATGGGAAGCCCATTATAAATGCATCAACACTTGACTCATGTTACTCGTTAGCCCTGGCATCCTGGCCTGGGATATGCTTAGAAAACTGAGCTCTTGTGGAGGTCAGACTCTGTTCAAGGTCACATTGCAAGTTAGGGACTAGTCGGCTTAGGATCCAGAGATGGTAATTAGTCCCGTGTGCAGCCCCTTGTGCTCTTCTGCCTTCTGTCTGGGATGGAAGATGGTGAGAATGCAAAGCTACGGTGACTGGATCCAGACATACTGGCCTGACCCCTCCCCCCTTTAAAGCCAACATAGTGTGAAGTTTTTGTTTTTTAATAGAATATTTTAATCTGCTGGTTTTATTTGCTAGTCTACCTTTGTGCACAGGGCTGAAGATCAGAAGAGGGAAAAAAAATTCCAAAGCCAGTCAGTGTCCTTATTGCTGGGGATGCTATAACAGGCTGTGTTTTTCTTAGCTCCAGGTACCAGCTAGAGTGACCTTGGATGCAGAGGTCAATGGAGACCTCTGCCCTGGAAGTGACAGAATGTTTGTTTTCTAGTTGGGAAATAACTGATAGACTGTTTCCAAGGCCCACACTTATAGGCGTGTATTAGGTTGAACATTAAAATGTAGGAACTGTGGCGGCCAGCTCAGTTGGTAGAGTGCTTGTCTAGTGTGTATGAAGCCCTGAGTTTGACCCCAGTGCTGTATAAACAGGGTATGATGGTGGATGTCTGTAATCCTAGCACTCAGGATGTGGAGGTGGGAGGATCTGAAGTTAAGGGTCATCCTTGGCTACCTAGAGAGTTTGGGGCTAGCCTGGGCTACATGTGACTCAACAACAACAATGCCCAGGACTAATGGAACTTGTCAGTGATTCTCTTAGCAGGGACTCTGGAGACTCCCATATGTAAGCCTGTGGGATGTGACTGCTTCTGTGATTAAATGCCAGGTTATATGTGCAAACAATTTGAGGTCAGTTGTTTTTGTTGTTGTTGTTGTTTTGTTTTGTTTTTTCTTTCCTTTGGTTTTAAAAACACGGTTTCTTTGTGTAGCAGCTCTGGCTGTCCTGGAACTCACTTTGTAGAGCAGCCTGGTCTTGAACTCACTGAGGTCCACTTGCTTCCATCTCTGCATGTGCCCACGCCCGGCCTGGTATTTCTATTTTTATTTTTTAAACCACATAGTTTAGCAATAGACTGCACTAAACTGCTTAAAAATGGTTTCATGTATGTAATGGATTAAGTAAAATGCTGCGGATCCCTGAGTGGCTGCAGCAGCAGAAACGCTGCAAGTCCCCAAGAGGCGGCAGTGGGTTCCAAGAGCAGCCAGTCCCAGGCAGGGACAGCATGGTTCCCAAGTGGCTGCACAAGGAGAGATAGACAGATAGGCTCCACGAGACCACACCACAGGTCTCCAGAGGTGGCTGGTCCTGGGCAGGGAACCACGAGGTGGCAGGAGAGACAGAGACATGGGTAGGCACGCCATGAAGAGTGAGGTTGGATATTTATTTAGTGGGTTATGGAAGGGAAGGGGAGAGGGGGCAAGGGAAGAAGGGGGAAGAGCAAAGAGAAACAGAGAGTGGGGAGTGGGAGGGGAGAAGTGGGGAAAATGGAGTGAGACAGAAGCTGCCTCTTCAGGGGAGAGGCAGAAAAAAAGATGGGACTCAGGCTGGAAGTTGAAGATCAGCTTGTCTCAGTGGATGGGGAAGGGAGTGGGTGTGGCTTGTCTCTTAAAGGGACAGAGCAGACCATTACAATGTATATGCTCATTTTGTTGCCCTCCCACTGTGTAGGAACTAAGTCCTTTGTCTCACTGATGTCCAAAGGCAGGCGTGCTGTCAAACAATAAGAGCATTTAAGGGCATTGGTCAAGGAGATGGACTCAGGAGGCTGGACTCCAGGCTGAGGCCTTGTGGGCAGAAGTTTTATGTCTTTCCGAGAGCTGTTGGTTATGTCCATCTGACCATCATTTCTTCTCAGCCACAGGAAGTATTTGCAAAGCTATGTATCTTTTGCTGAGAAATTAAGTCATCTTAGACTAGTTGGTCCTGTATGTTCTGAGAGTTCTATAGCCTTGAAAGTTCAACTGATCCATACATAGATTGAAAATATTTGTGTCTAGGCCGGGCGGGAGTGGCACACACCTTTAATCCCAGCTTTTGGGAGGCAGAGGCAGGCAGATCTCTATGAGTTTGAGGCCAATCTGGTTGAGAGAGCAAGTTCCAGGACAGCCAAAGTTACACAGAGAATCCCTGTCTCAAAAATAAACAAAAAAGTGCATGAAATAATAGGTATGCTGGTGCACACCTATAATCCCAGCACTTAGGAAGTCTAGACATGAGGACTAGGAGTTCAAGCCCTGCCTGGGCTATATGAGACTCTTCGGGGGTGGGGTGGGTGAGTGGGATTGAAAAACATGATTATCTGTTATATGCCCATTTCCCCTAAAACGTGGTATAACAACTGTTAACTATTTACATATAATTTACATTGTATGAGATATTAAAAAGTAATCTGGGATAACTAGAGCATACGAGGGGATGAATGTGTTGGCTCTGTAAACGCGATGCTATTTTATATGAGAAATCTGATCATCTATAGGTGTTCGTCTCTCCTGGGGCTTCTGTAACTAAGTGCCCTATGACCTCAAATGATGGCTTCTTAGTGGAAGTGAGCCATCCTGGGTATCAGAGGTTTAAATTGACACAAAACCAGTGCAGATGTGTGGAGAATGGGGGGGCATGCTCTGACTTTAGTATTGGCATATCAGTGTTCCTGGGGGAGTGGGTGTGAGAACCTGGACTTTGCCTTGCCACTCAGTCCAGTAAGAAGCCAGAGTCCTGTCTAGTGGGTGGCTGAGGGATTCTGTTCAGCACATACCTCCAAGGGATCCCAGGACTAGCAGAGGAGACAGCATCACTTGGGAACTTTCTGCAAGCACAGGTTGCACAACCACGTCCCCTCCCAGCAGAACCATCAACTGTGAGTAGTGTGAGTGAGGCACGCACGTGCAGGGCAGTTGGTGCACCGGGGATGGCGGGTACAGGACTGGGCAGCAGAAGCTGTTTGGATATGCATTCTGTAGGGTTGTTTCCCAAATCGTTTCATGGTGGGCTAATGTCTTGTTCTAGTAACACTGCTGAGGATGGGGTAAAGCTAGATTTCCATTAGTGCTCAGTGATAATTCACTACAACCCGCGGACCATAGCCAGGATGTACTGATAGCCATCCAACTCACCTCAGACTCATCTCTGTCAGAAAGAGACTTGGGTTGTGAGCGAAGGCATTTAAGAGTGGCCCCTCTCAAGGATACTTGTGACAGCATATTCTGGGAGGAGTGGAAGACAGGGCCTAATCTCATAGTTAAAGGGAAGCACTACCCTAGGGCTGTGGGGAAAACAGGTTTTTGCTGCAGAAGTGGTGGGCTAAGTGACGGTATTTCCCATTCAGGCTTCTTTGAATTCTAGGATCTTGAAGTTTGTTTTCTGCTGAAAGGGTGGTTCAGTAGCGTGGTATAAACAGAACATCTATTGTTTGAACAGTTACTCTTGGTTCAGCAACCGCTTCCAAAGGAAACAAATTAAATTTGAGATAGAATTTACTTTGACTTTGAATGGAAAGAGGATAGTTAAAAAGTATCTATTCATGCCCTTGCCTGGGGGCTGGATAGGCACTGGAGCAAAAGAGATTCCTGCCTTATGGGTGTTACCAGAGGCAGCACTGCTTGCCAGCTGCCTTGGTACAGGCCTTGTGTGGGAAGGGTCTGGTCTGCCAGCTCAGGAGTCTGGACCTGAGACCTGTCGCCTGCAGGAGACTTCTCCTGGCCTGGAATTTTCTTATGATCTTTGCAGTGTGTGAAGTAGAGGCTGTCACTCAGCTACTTTCTGAAATCCGGGTGATTTTTTTCTCGAGTGAGTTGTCGCCTTCCCCTTCTTGCTCCTGGATAAGTCCTAGCTTTAAAGTTTTAGTTGACACTGTAGCTGGCTTAACATTAACTTCAAGAGGTCAGTCTGTAGAGGTGATTCTTTGAGTATGAGAGGAATATAATTAAAAACACAGCTCAGCCCAGAAGGATCTCTGTACAAAGGGAGGAGGAAAGAGCGTGTTCTCATGATAACTAGGCATTAGACCGTTGAACACACACCACAGGTAACCGAAGTTACTGCACAGAAGGCAATCTGTGAAACTTTAAAGATTACATTGATCTATTTATTGTGCGCTTGGTTGCTTGTTTTCTACAGTGTACCTGTGGAGGCCAGAGGACGACTTGCAAGAGTTCATTCTCTTTAAGTCATGTGAATGTAGCTTCTCGGGGTAGATCTCTCGTTGTCACCAGAAGTCTTTTCTGCTGAGCGATCTTGCCGGCCCAAGAAATCTTACATCTCCCAGCAAAGTGGTATCCATTCTGTGGGATACCGGGTGGGAGTTTTCAAACCACACCCTTGCCCAGCTCCACCCAAGAAACATTTTAATAGCATATGCTCTTGCCCGGGCCTTGTCTTGTTGGTTTTAAAGCTCTCCAGGTGAGAAGGGAGCACAGGTGAGGATGATGGTTTTGGGAACAACAGTGACCTTTCTCCGGAGTCCCTGAGCTCTTCCTGCAGTGTGTATCCTCAGGGCTGCTGGGAAACTCCCTTTGCTCCAGGAGCCCTTGACCTCATTCGCAGCCACTGTAACTGATGCTGGTTTCTCTGGGATCGAGTCACAGCACAGAGCCCTATCAGCCTAACAGACTAGGGTTGAACCCCTACAAAGTTGTGGCCCCAAACTAGGATTAGGTTGCCTTTTTGTTTGTTTGTTTTGTTTTTGTCAACTTGACAGAAGGGCTGACTAGAGTCATCTGGGATGAGGAAACCCCAGTTGAGAAACACTTCCATCAGAGTGGCCAATGTGCTGCCTGTGGGGGCATTTTCTGGATTGATGCTTGATGTGAGAGGGCCGAGCCACTGTGAGCAGTGCCGTCCTTGGGCAGTGGTCCTGAGTTGTATGAGAAAGCAAGACGAATAAATCATAGGGAGCGAGCAAACTAGTAAGCAGCACTCCTTCATGGCCTCTGCTTCAGCTCCTGCCTTGACTTCCCTCAGTGATGGGTTATGATGGGGAAATGTAAGCCGAATAACTCAGCTTACTTTTGTTCATGATATTTTATCACAGCAGTGGACTCTACATAAGACATTGGGTGACCCATGCAGTATGTTCACGGTCTCAACCTGTTAGTGCAGTGTTGGGGCTTGTGTGTCTTCCTGCTTTGGTATTGTCTCTGTTCAGCAGTTAATTGTGTGTTACTGAAGTGGCCTGAAGGTCTTTGCCTAAGGAGAGGTCACTAGGTTTTGCTGACATACCAGGGCCAGGTCTCAATCTGCTATAAACTCTATAGGACCCTTTTGTTTTTCCATTGCTGTTTTCAGTAGTAGTTGCTCAGTTTAACCTGCCCTCATTGTCAATGGAGAGATCTTACCATTGCCCCATATACATAGAGCTATTGTTTGTGGACAACATTCAGGCTGTGTTAGAGCTGCTACAACCACCACTCTCTTGCTTGTGACCTTCAGTTTCTAAGTCCTCTTGACTTTTTCTTTTTCTCTTTCTTTCTTTCTTTCTTTCTTTCTTTCTTTCTTTCTT